>JAZBGX010001492.1:2696-18085 GCA_037414775.1 Zonitis immaculata
GATTACAGATGACTGGGACACCCGGTATATATATATATATATATTCACGTGTCTATCTATTATTATTTGTTTTTATATAGGTACAAATTAAATTTTTTTGAATAAATGAAATACTACCATATATCATACCATTATCATAATAATAATAATAATAATAATTATTGTTTATGGTGAGAGTGTGAAAGTTTAATTTATAGTGACATGTCCCATCATCAGTCCATCGCTTGATTTTTAATTATATATATGACCATTGTTTTAATCTAATTCTGACATGTGTCATGCCGGCTCTTGGACGTATTACTACGTTGGTTGGTGTTTCTTTTTTTCTCATTTTTTTTTTTTTTTGTATTTTTTTGTAAAGATATGAATTTCCATTGTGGTTTCATTGGGTTCGTGGGGCTCAGATTACTTAGCCGATAACTTGTTAGGTTGAATTTAGTACGATGTGTCCCGACACGCCTCAACCATCTAATCGTAGATACATCTTATAGAATTAATGAAGGGACCCAACCGATCACTATACCATTTACTATACATATATATATAACAAACATATATATATACAGACATATTATCAATATCACTCCATCTACTCTTATATTTGAAATGTTGGAGAAAATTAAACGAGGAGAAAATCTATGACGGCAAAGAATTAAAATCGACAGATAGTAAACAACGAATTTTTCTCCTAATTAGATAATAATAATAGTAATAAATCTAGTTGGAATCTGATTTGTATTATCAATAATTATTTTTGAATGAATTAGTGATTAATCGATTCGATTTTCCATGCGGTAGGTAAATTCACCATTACAACTAACTTATAATATATATTTTTTCCCTTATATAAAATTTTATCTTTGATTCAATCAAACAGCAAAACATCTGGTTTTATCTATTTTACAAGATTCGATAGTAAAATCGAATCAAATAGTTTTATTTTTTATTCGTAATAATAATAATAATAATAATAAATACGAGAGATTTTTATTATTTTTTTTATTATATAGTGATCGAATGCGACACTTGTTGATATCTCTGTTGTCACATTTTAGCTTCAAATAAATCGTGTGTCTTCATATCTTCTCTATTTAATAAATTCTAGATATAATCGCATATAATCTTAACAACTTGTTATAATTTTACGTTCTATTTGTTATTTAGTGTTGTTGGTTTAATTTTGTGAATTCTAATTATTTGCCATGTTTTCAGTCAACTTATATACATATGTCTAAAATACAATATATATAAATAAAATGGATATAGGTAGAGGAGAGTATTTTTGCATGCAGCACTTTATTGTATAAGAAATATCAAAATTATATATATGTACAGTAATGTACACTTTAAATTATCGTGCACTATATTACAAAATTTGCATATATCTACTTTATAAATTATATGCTCTTTGATGGTGCTATACTATATACAACAAAGAATCTGTTAGAGTACATAAAATGCGGATTTTTATTTTTTATATTTGATAAAAACTGGATAATAATATGTCTCTAATTGTTGATTATAATTAAGGCTTTATTGTTAAATTTTATATTAAAACCTATAATTGTTTATCAATTTTCAGAATTTTTAGCAATAGTGATTTGTAATCCTTCACTAACAATAAGCGGGTCGTACCGCTTGCGACTATATGATTCTGCAGTTTTAGGAGGTTGTGATTGGAGCCATAAAAAAAGCGCTAGAGGATTTAAAGTATGACACCTGAGGACCATTTTGGCGTTGAAATGATTATTCTAGCTTTTCGGTTAATACGGAAAATTGATACGATTATGTTGATTTGATTACAAGAATTTCTTTACCTTTTCAACAATTATCGAGCTCATTGGAGTCAGATGAAGCAAACACTCAAAAATATCGTTTTTGTTTGAAAAACCAATAGTTGATACAAACTGAGTGAGATATGCAGGGTTCAAAGTTAATTTTTTTTTCCGCATATAACTACAGAACGCATTATAATACACGCATGAAATTTTGTATTTGGGGTTTTTATGAGTCAAGCAACTCGAATCCATCAATACATTACAAGTGCCAAGTAGAGGGCGCCACCTGAGCTACTTTGTGTGACTCTAAATCATCATAACTTTTTTGCGCCTCACTGTTTATCTATTTTTAATAGATACCCTTAATTTATCATATTTTTCACGTAAAGAATGTCTACTTGTTGAATGTTGATATGTGCTACCGTTTCAAAGATATTCGCATTCAAAGACTTGCTCCTTCCTTCCTTTCAAACTATGTAAGTACATATGAATTTTGCAAGGTTTTCGAAACGGATTTTCAAATAAAAATAATACGACAGCTTTCACGATAATAATATTTGAAAGCAATTTCTTGAATTAAAGCACAATAATAATTAAAAAAGAAAAATGATTTGTCGAGGTGGTCTCCATCGATGGGACTACAATCTTTGAATGCGAATATCTTGGAAACGGTAGCATATATCGAAATTCACAAGGTTACCCTTTTTTACGTAAAACAGATGATGGAATAAGGTCACTTATAAAAAATAAATATACGGTGAGATATAAAAAAGTTACGATGATTTGGGGTCGTACAAAGTGGCATAGGTGGCGCCCTATACTAGGTACTGGTAATGTGGTAATAAATTTGAGTTCCTTGACTATATCACAAAATGTCCCTATACCAACTCTCGTACCTTTATTAAAATGTGAAACAATCAAGAAAAAAAAAATTGACACACTGTATCTCAGCTAGTATCAACTTTTGGTATATACTATATTTAATATCATCCTGAGAAGAAATTGCACTGTATGTGTTTTTTTCTTCTGAAAATGATGCAAAAATCTTGGAATACTCTGTAATTCTAACAATTGTTAACTATCCAGTTAGTTAGGAAATATTTTCTTATTGTAAGTATAGTCGATTCACATTTGGGAGAGCATGGGCGGAGCTAAGTTTTTGAGCCGTCCGATCACCGCACCTTACCGCAGCACCCTACTTAAGTGGCTATAACGGTGAGGTACAGTGTGTGAAGACTTAGCTCTGCCCATGCCCTCTCAAATGTACATCTACTATAAATACCATAAGTCATACAATACTTATTTCATCAATTATTACTTCCTCGCTTAGCCAAGGATCAAAACAGGAACGAGCTCCGTACTATTGGGAAGGCGCAATAAAATTTTCAGTGCTCTCAGATAGAATTATTTTGAAACTATACAACGTTATAAATTTACATGTTTATTTCCGAGGTTATTGTTTTTTATATGATTTTCTTCATTCTTTTTATTTCATGATATGGAATATGGAATTCTAGTTTCCAAAATATCCGTTTGCGAATCTTAATTCCGAACCAGTTATTCACCAATGCAGAAGTGTAACTAAGCCGTTCGTGATAATTAATTCGTGAAAACAGCTATTATCTCGATTTCATAAAGAAATGCAAAAGGGCAACGATTTTTTTTCTATGAAAACGAAAAGATGTCCGTCAATAGAAAATTTTAAGCTGCAGCTCAATTTTTTAAAAGTTCTAGTAAGAAGTAACAACTTATCTTGGGCGTTCGCCTGCCGTAGCAAACACTTTCCATTTTCCCGTGAGTGTCCGTCTAAGCGAGATTTTACTGTAGCTCTAAATTTATCAAAAAAGTAAGAAATAATTGATAAAGAAGATTATTAATTACATTTTTTATATTCTATTCAAAAGCTATAAGAAATATATGAGAAATGATAATAATCTGAAGTCGTTGTTTTGTTCTTTGAAGCAATGGGATTTCTGCCGAATTATTATTTTAAGTGGGGGAAAAATACAAATTCTCAACATTCTTTTAGAGTAGCACGTACCTATAGATTTTGTTTTTGGGTAAGAGGTACTTTTTGACCATTTTTGACCTGTTTGAAAAAAACATGACTGAGTTCATGTCAAAAATTAGGAAATCTCATTAAACATACCTCTCGAATTTAATTGCCAAATACAGGAATAATCCGAAAGATGCGTTGTTACAAGCTATACCAAATCAATAACAAACCCTATTATATTCAAAACAGAAATTCTCAACCGCTATGTCGCGGCATTGCAAAGTAGTGGCTCCTTCATGAAATTCAAATTATTAATTTTCTTGCATTATTTTATCAATTCAATAAAAAAATTATAATTTATGTTATTTTTAGTATGCGTCAAAATTTTTGAATTGTTATAGGAATATACTATGCGGTGCAAATAAAGTTGAGAATCACTGATCTATATAGGTATGTCCTGTAACTAAAATACTTAGGAGATCTAGTTTTATAAGCCAAAAATTCCCAAAAGAAGATATATACATAGAATGAACTCGATCAAAAATAACGCACTAATCTTCAAACAGGTCGAGTATAGAAAAATATAATGGAACCGCAATTTTTTTATTTATTTAATTTTGAATTCCTTTACGAACCATAAAATATTACATAAAGTAGCTGGAATAAAAGAATACCAAATGGTCTGTTCATTTAAACATGACAATAGTACTTAATGAGATTATTTTAAGGTCGATGGTACTGGAAAAACCGCTAATAATAATGATTGATTAACAATTGTTTGTTTAAAAATTCCGAAAATTCAGGATTTTTTTAATCAAGAAAATTCTTGGAAAAATTCAACAATTTATTAAAATACGATTCTAAATCAAAATGGAAATATAATTTGAATTTGAATAAGAATTTCCACCAAATGATCAAAAAAAATAATAATCACTAGTTGCGCATCAATCTGAATTATAATTATTCTTGAATATTCACCTATCTCTCGACGATATTATGAAGAAGACCCACACTATCATTAATCATTTCAAGGAAAAACCAATTAGAATTCTTAATTTTACTCCTTATACCGTAGTTATACATTTAAAATTTGAACTCGGATTATCTAAGTATAATATCGACTTGTTCTTTATTTTGAATTAGATTATTTCATTTGATATTTTTCTCACTAATTATTATTGAAATTTAATGCTAAATTGTGTAAAAATTACCAAGATCGTTGAATAAAGACATCGAAAAAATGCTTGATAAATTAATTAATGACAAGAATAATTAATCAAATTGGAATAATTCCAAAACTAATTTCAAATAAAGTCGGTATTTTTAGCAAAGTTTCGAATTGATTCTTATCTCTGAAACGAAAAATAATGAGAACTGGCCATTGTTGTTGTTGTTGTTAAATTGTTGTCGATTTTAGAAAGAATCTCACCAATGTGATATTTCGCGCTTTTTTTCAATTCTCTCTTGTTCGTTTTCTATATTAGTTTCTGTTGTTTTGATTTAATTTTAAGGATTTTGTTATTTTATTTTTTTTTTTCTGGTTATAGAAAACCAGCCCCCACAAAAACAAAATCCAATTAATACGAAACAAAAGATTATTATATATAGGGCTGTAACAATAGAAGACTGGTTGGTTGTTGTTATATTTAGACATATGGAGGGTGAGTTGTCCTAGGATATATGAAGGGGGGTAGTAATTAAAAATGCGGATGTTGAGGTATCAAGTTATATTTTTTTGTTTTTTGACTTTTTGTTGGAAGCAACAGCAATCGGGCGGGGGAGAAGGGATATATATATAGAAATTGTTTGATTATTATTATTATTATTACAGATGTTTTTCGAATTAATTTTGATTTATATTTGTGTTAGTGTCAAAATCAGATAAACACCTGTCGGAATATTTAATAAGTTTTTTGAAAAATTGTGAAATGTTTTTTGGGGAGATTTGTTTTAATTCATGTTTATTAAAAATGAATAATTAAGTGGCATTAATTTTAATGGAATATCATTAAGAATTCTAGAATAACAAGTTGAGATTTTTCTTCTTATAATAATGATAATGGTATATAATGGTAATAATATATATGAAAGTTGTATTATTTTTTGGCTTGGCCAAGATTGGCCGTCGGTCAATAAGTTAACAGCATGTTGTTGTGTGTGTGTGAGCAAAGAGGCACCCCCCGCTTGTGATATGCGTCTTGTTTTTCGTGTGGTTTCACCGCATACATACAACAACTGGAAAACCAAAACTGTATATTTTATTCGGGTTTTAAAGTTGATTAGAGTGAACGGAGTAATGCCAGCGGGAGACTTACCCCCTATAGCGATGTAAGTGCTTATCTTGGCCATATCAAACCGTTATAACATGGAGTTGGTCGTAATTTATAGGCAAGGTGAGCCCGCTTCATTAGGAGGAGTCTCTTTCTCGCTCCGACCCCGCTCACCAACACACACACACACACATACTCACATTATATACTCAAAAGATATTACATACATACCTATATATATGTAAGGTATATAGGTATATATATAGTGTTTCCCTATGAAACACCGGCATACCCTTATACCTGTACAAAAGCATACCATGGAGGTCGAAAATTTTTATCGATCCTATAATTTTTTTATTAAAAAAAATCATCTTTCGAAATGATGAATATTTTTTGGACATTATAATAAAGATGGTTATTTTTCTCCTATCCTTTTCCATAACTAATTCAGTTTTTTTTTTTTTTATATTGTTTGTTCATTTCAAGTTGTTATTGGTAGAAATGATATTCAAACTATAACTATATATAACAGAACCATTATAAGATTATGACAAGATGAAAAATATCCTATCATTAAATTGAAAATCACAAATTTACACTATCTATTGAAATCAGATATTATTTTCGAAATGTTAATACAATTTTTTTCCTGTTTTTAAGAAATATAACTTGAGAACAACAACAACAACAGCAACAATAATAATAATAATAATGAAGAAGACAAACAACCATAAATTATTGGAATAAACCGTTGAAATAAAAATATAGTTAAATTGACTGTAATTACCCTCTATTAACTACTTTAAACTGAAACGATTTCAACTTTAGTATAGGGCCACCTAATAATTGAGCCCTTAAACTCAATGCTATAATAATTGAATACCTAATATTTTAATATAAATGGTAGCTATACCGATATGCGGAAATATCAAAAATTGTACCATTAGCAAGAAGAGAATCAAAAAAAGACACTTTTTTAGGTACAGTGATACTTTATTCTATGAATGATGTGACTAGGTCTAATCGAAAGTGATACAATATTTCTTTTGGTAGCCAAAGTCTTGGATCATTTTTCAAATTTCACCTGATCAAATCGATTAATTTTCAAATTAATAAATCAAAATTTATTATTGCTTCAAAATAGACCATGGTAGCCAGAATGATACCAATTGGAGTCCCAGGAGTATTTATGGTTTTCTTCAAATATTTTTTTCATCTTTATAACAAAATTTAATAAATATAGTGAATTTCAATTCAAATGCATCATGTTGATTACCTCAGCAGAATTTGTAACGCGCCGCCTATTAGGCTCAACCACGGTCTTACTATCATTGGTAGAGGTAAACTCTTGCGTTGTAAGAATTTAGTTACTAAAATTGCCACAAGGAGCGTCATAGTAGAGGAGACCAACTGTGCGGAGAAGAGACAACAACAACGAGTTGTTGCTGTTGTCTCTTTCTCGCACAGTTGGCCTCCTCTACTAAGACGCTCCTTGTGGCAATTTTAGTAACTAAAGTCTTGCAACGTAAGAGTTCACCCCACTACTACTAGTGTCAAGACCTGTCTATAAGGCCGTGGGCTCAACTATATGGCAAACTTTTCTATTATGACTATACTTATGAACTTTTCTATAGGAGGCAGTGCGATTGAAATAAATATAAACGGTTTACTCGATTTTTCTATTATCATAAGTTATCATACAGTGGAACCTTTTTCGCGGGATTCTCACGGGCAAAAAACCAGTATCAGTGCCTAGAGCTTTCAGAAAGTCCTGCGCATATATTTTTGTTATAAATCCTTCTCTTTTGCGTTCTACGTATCAAGATCGTTATAATAGCATATCTCAATATCATCAAAAATAGGATATCAATAGCGTTTCTAGAGTAGGAATATGCGAATAAGTACACACTTTGAAACTCTTTTGATACCATAAAATTGAAATGTTAGGTTATCAATAGCGCATGACAATATTTCAGTTTTGTAGAGTTGATGCGCTAAAAATGACCTGAGATGACCTATTGATGTACTAAATGTCGACTCAGTGGGGCTCTATTTTTGTACTTAAGATCGTAGATACCCCAAAAAGTAACTATTTTTTCTGATGTGATTCTATACCATTTTGCTCGCAATAGAATTATTCACATTTGATACATTATTTTGTAAGGAAACCTTATTATTTGCTTTTTTCCTTATGAATGCATATTTTACTATCAATCAAGCAAGTCACGATAGAGAAGCATTTCTCAATTACTGTTTCATTGAAAATATACATATACCTTGATATTAGGAGACAACTCTATCACGTTTTGTTTATTTTCACATGACATTGCATAGAAAATTGTTTCAATACTAAGCTCGATCAGGGTAGGTCCACCTTAATCGGAATATTGTACTATCAGTTTAAACCGTACATCAAAGTATCGCGCACTTGGAGAATTTCTTTAGAGTCTCTGTTAAGAGAGAATTTCTTAAGTATAATAGTAGATGGTGGTGACAAGTATTGTACAAATGGAACTATAGACTTTTAGCTTCATAAGATTCACCTATTGCAGCTCTAGAAAAGTAACCTCTGTCATGAAAGATTTTTGTAAAGGGAGGACTCACTGTAATGTCCGATAGTTTTGTGAGAAAAGTCTTTAGCACAGTACAACTCTTGTTGAATTATCAATTATCACCTTATAATCAAAGCTCACAATATCCCAAGAATTTAGATAATGGGGAATATCACAAAAAGTGAAGGTATGCCTAAACTTAGCTCAATTCGGAGCTCTCATTGATTATTGTTTCAAATTTTGCGAACAAAAGATTTTGCCAAATCTATTAGACAATCACTAAAGACATAGGAACAATTGAAACGGATTTCTTAATTATTCGGAATTTCTTGTTAACAGTTTTATGAAAAAGCTCATCTTGATTTTTGTGGCTCTTATCAACCTGAAAATATCTCCTTGCAAAGTTATCAGTAACTATTTTCGAGGATCCAATCCCACACGATCGTCTGGACTATACTGGACATAGGCACAGGAAGATTTTTAGTGTTCACTAATACTATGTAATCTTATTGTTCCAGTTTTCTGTTTGCCTCCTAGATTATGGTTTTTGTGTGCGTTTGTGTTAAATTAGCTCCCAAAATATTCGTTCCGGGATCTCGATTCCGAACTAGCTCTTTACTAGATTTCACATTGAATTATACACATAAAAGTATTATTCAGAATTGTAATAAAGCCGTTTGGAATTTGACCTGAGAAAACAGCTATACTGATGGCCTTTTCAACTAAATTCTGTTTGTGTTTGAAATAGCCAAAAAAAATTTAATGTTGCCAATGTTGCTAAATTTCTTTGGAGTTCCATTCAAAAACATCAGATCCATTGACTTATGAATGCCTCACCGGAATCCCCCATTAGTCAGCATTTCTTGTGAATTAATATAACTACGGATTTGATAAACAAAAATATTATCTTCAAATTTATATATGAATTGAAAAACTGATAAACTTTTGCATTCAATTCTTTGATGCAATTAATTATTTTTTTTAAACAAATGATTACGAAATTAATATAATTTGCAATGCTTTTTTTTATCAGTAGTAAATTTAATTAAAAGTCGAATTCTTCCGCTCTTAATTCAATCGTCATGTTGTCGTCTTTACGTCAAAAATTTGTTGTCATCGAATACTTTTCGATTCGGTGAAATCGATCCTTTTGATGATCGAACGATAAATCGACTTCAAGTAAATGATACAAAATCCTTTTCCTAATTCAGTCAGGTGCCACAACCACAACAACAACAACAACAACAACAACTAACAACTACAACAACAACAAAAAAACGAAATCGAAAAAAAAAACAACAACTTGAAACAAGACAAGAGTTATAAGAACTTTACAGATGAGTTTGAAACCTCCTGGATGTTAATTAGTGACAAAACAACAGAAACAAGATGTTCTCCCCCGCACTGAAACTTGATTTAACTTGACCTAAAGGCAATGTATTCCAATTATAGTTTCTTATTAAAAAGCCAGATGAAAATATGATACAATTTTAATAACTTTTAGATCATTTAACACAAGCAAAAATAATAATAGATAAATTATTTCTACAATCATGGTAATTTTATTCGATTTTTCTATAGTCTCGTTTTTTGATTATTCTCCAATCAAGCCGAATCGACTATTTAATATCTTGGAACGATTTCATTCATTTTGTTTTTTATTTGCTTCTTTTATTATTCATTATTACTATTTTGAATGATCTTATAGTGTTAATCAAAATTTTTACCTGAGCTTTCCAAAAAACCAGTTTTATGATTTAGTGATCCTGACATTCCGATTTGAATTAAATTTCTATATATATATTGGATGATTGTTCCACCTTGGTGGTGGTGGTGCTGTTGTTGTTTGGTAATATGTGCGAAGGCGACTCCTTCATTTTCATATTAATTGTACAAAATAGAAATACAAAAATTGGTAGAATTTAAAAATGAAATGGCAATTAAATGTTTGGATGAAATTGTCGGTAATCACTTCAGATCAATTTCATGTTTATGTATATCTTAATAGTCGCTACTAATTAACTTATGTAAATTGTGCCGCTTTTAGTTGCTGGGATTCAGTCGGAAAATAACAGAATAAAAGCCGAAACGAATAACCGAAAAAAAAGATCATATGTTCAATAAATAAGATTGCTCACAAATTTTTTCCGTATAGCAAGTAAATTGGGATTAATTTCGATTTAATCGGGTCCTGTACAATATCGTTCTATAGTATGTATACTAATATATAATTTAACGACTATAGTTTGTTGGTGTTGTTATATGTATTAAAAGAGTCAAAGATATCAATCCATACTATATATATGTAGGGTTTATACGACAACGACACACGTCACGCACAAACCCATGACAAGAACGTTTTATAATAGGTAGTTTGCGTCCTATGCAACAGCTATAAAATCTGCTCATATTATATGCTAATGAGCCTTTGGCTGCTTGCCCCAAGAAAAGTCTCGTCTTTGTATAACTACAAACACACACATACAACCACACATATTCATAAATATATACAACATACATGCAAAGCATTTACATGAATGTGGTGGTCGTTCAGACTCTTCTTTCTATACATTTCGAATACATCGTTGACGCTGCATAATTAACCAAAAACGAACGAAACAAAAATTGTACATGAGAAGAAGATCTGAACAATAACAAAAAAAAAAAAAACAAACCAAAGAAAGCAAAAAGTATAGTATAGTAGTATTAGTAGTATAGTAGTATCAGTAAAAGGAAAAGATGGCCGACCAAGTTAAATTTGCTATACCATATATGGAATCAACAGTTTTTTGTTCTTTTTTTATTTATGTTCTACATATAGATCTTTGTATATATATAGTTAAATGGTACTATAGTGTCAGAAAATGGCACCGTTATATGTGGAATCAAAAGATTCTTGTTAATAGTCCATTCAATTTGTATATGAATAAAGAACGTTTCTTATTTAGTCTTTAATAATAATTTGAGAAAAAAATTCTTCAATACACTATCGAAATTGATAATGATATAGAAGTTGACTCCATGTGATACGAATAGAATAGAAGAAGAAAAAAAAACAAAAGCTATAACTGTCGGTTTTCTCATTCATATTTCATAAATAACTTTAACTATAAAGTTTTAGAGAAGTGTAAATCTTAAAGATCGAGGCACTATACGAACAAAACTCTATCAGATAAAACAAAACAAAAAAATTGAATATATACTTAAGCGCATGAGTTTTTTGCGAAATTTTGTGGCTTGAAATTAACATTTGATAAAAGTAAATACTTTAAGCCAGATATAATTTTGCCAAAGAAAAACAACTCCATTTTAGTGTTTTTCTTAATTTTAGTGTTCGAATCTACCAAGAAAGGAACAAAATATATACATCAATCTGAGCAACTCTCTGTTATTTTATAATAGAAAATGATCAACAATTTGTCAAAAACATTGATATAGCCATAATAGTGTTTGTTCCATAATATCTAATTTGAATAGTTCATCATTACAAAGAAACAAACCAATAGATAATCTTGGTCTATCGAGAACATGAAAGTTATTATGGAACGGCTTCTAAAAGTTTTTCTACTCCACTGTCGATTTCAGAGAAATAAACCTATGTGAGGAAAAGAAGCTTATCACTATATAGCTATGAAAAGCCTCACTTAAACGTCAAATAAGGCTCAAGTAGTGTGTACCCTGAGATAATTTAAACCAGTTTTTGACTCGGCCAATCGATCACTATTGGGTAAAAAGCCTTTTCTTGAGTGCGTCCTATTTGAAGAAACAAAAAACGCACTTATAGAGGATTTGGAGTGTGTCATCTCAAGAATATTTTGGCGTTGAAAAGATTTTTCTATATATAGTTATTTGGGAGCTCCGTCAAATTGTTCTCCAGCAATTATGTAGCTTATTTGGCTTCTTGTCTAGTATACGACATATGAAAATATCGACCATTTTCCGTTTATGATTTCTACGAAAATATCAACAATTGTGGAGTATTTTTTTGTTTTACAAATTCATTGATAGTAGAAATATTTGGATCAATTGAATTGACAATTTCTTGCTGTATATGTGTATGAATACGTTAATTTGTGAGTAGTTTGAATCACTTTTTCGTATTATTTTCCGCATTTCCACTATATAGAGCAGTCCAACGAGCTATTTAATAATTGGAAATGAAATAACAACTTTTTAATATTTCCCGAATAGCTACAAGAGTCATTTCAATGCCCAAACAGTCCTTAGAGGTTACACTTGGAAACTTCAAGTGCCATTTACGTTGCCTCAATTGAACTTCCACAAAAAGGCTATATATACCTATATACCCAATGGTACAGAATTCCCCTTGTCCATATATATTTTTGCTATTAAAAGATTTTCAAAATTTCAATTAGTTCTGAAAATTTCCAGCTTATGAAAATGAAACCTCAATATCAAAATTAGTCTAATAATCGTTATGGTTGTCTTTCGGTGTTTTTTTTTTTGATGAAAAAAAGTAAAATAAAATAAAAAAAAATATTGGTTTGTATTTTTCTTGGAATCGAATGAGCCATCTTGTGTCTAATAAAGTCCCATTTCCTTTAATTTTACAGTTTCTGCAGGTAGTAAAAGTTAATCGAATCGATGTGAATAAAAATACCTATATGAATATAGAAATGCGAAAATATATATAAACCGACATTCGATGGTATAATTTTATGAAGTGTTCCTAATATTTATGATGGAATTCTTGTTTTTTTTTTGTGGGAAGCTCCTCAAACGTCAGGTATATATAGAAAAAGACCATTAACGTAAATTTCTAATCAAAAAAGTTTTAGTTGTTGTTGTTGTTGAATGATTATGGAATAGATAGAGATAGACTGATAATGGATTAATTAATGATGTTTATTTGGGAATAAATTACATTAATGTTTGAAGAGAGCTTATTAAAAATCATCTTGCCCGAAATGCAACCCATTTAAATAAATAAATAAATAAATGGATAAATAAATAAAGCAATATAGCTCGGTGTATATTATTAAAAAAATAAAATACATGTACGATGTTGAATATGCAATATTGTGCTACCTACAACCTTTTAAATTCTCGAATGTGACATCTAAGCAAGGCTTTTAACATCCCACTATCGTATACTAGCAATTTGATGGGTTCCTCTTCTATTCTTATTCTTCTTCGTCTAATTTTTTATTTTTAGTTGTAAATTTTGAGAATTATTGGAAAAAAAATTGGAAAGTATATATAGTCTTGTTAGTCTTTTATTTGGCGAAAAAACAATGAATGCCAGCTTAAGAATATTCTATAGCGGATGTAGTGTATTTTTTGATTCAAGATATTCAAATTATTCCATGCAAATGTTGAAAAGAAAAGAAAAACTATTAATATAAGAGGAAAAATACGATAAGTATACAAAACGAATTATACAAAACACACAACATAGCACACAATCAGTTTCACAATTTTATACAATTAAGGATAGTTTTAATGAATATAAAGATAATTAACATATATGGAAATGGAATACAAATGATATAGAATTAGATATATAATGTTACAATTGGTTTTATTTGCAAATAAAATTCCTCTATCAATAAATATTTGAAATAAAATTCGGAAAGGAAAAACCAACAAGTCGCGAAACAAATTAAATAAATATTTTCTTGCATACATCACATTTCTAAAATAATAATAAAAAAAATTATATAAATATCCTATATATTTATATATATTTATCTATAGATACATGTGTGCACATCGACTGCAAATCCATTTAAACTACCTAAATTTGAATAACTTTACATCGCAGATTTACATATTTTAGAAATAAAGTCAAGCTTTTAGTTGCCACTAACGTTATGTTGATTTCTATTTTTGTTTTTTTATTATTTCATTTTATTTTTTATTAATTCTTTTATATTTATTTATACATACATATATTTTTTAACTCTTTTGATTCCATGTAAAATATGGTGTTGTTGTATTTATTCATTCTGGTTTTCTGAATGGATCGAAATAACAATTCTCCGGCATGCCATTTTTTAACTTATTTAGAATGGAAAATTACAATTTACAATTTCATAACTATCTATATACATACGACAAAAATATTAATAAACATTATGGACATTTTTTTGAAAATTTATAGGTACATAGTAAAATTTGGAATTAACATAACTACTCCTATAATTAATTTGATGCAGTTAAATACTATTAATATTTGAATAACAAGACTATTTCATCACAATTTCAATAGCTTTATTTCAACTATTTCTGAAAACTATTTTTTCAGCAATTCTCATTTGATTCATAAATCTAGAGGGATTTCCAGAATGCTTTTTGCTTTTAAATAGAATCACGTTTACGAGGGATGATCCAAAAGTAAGCATAATTATATTTCAATATAGTATCCTAACACATCAATACATCTCTTCCCTAAAGCACGAATTCCTTTTGCCGAGGGGAAAGAAAAAGAAGTCGCTGGGAGTTGAATCTGGAACATAGAATGGGTGTTCAAGTAACTCCAAACTTGTTTCTCCAATGGTAACAATCGGAACTCTTCCTCTTGGTGTGTGGTTGCTTTATCCTTCTGAGACTGCACGTCGGGTTGCAGTTTGCCTCGCTTTTTTGTTTTGACGACTAATCGCAATCTTTTCATTTTGACAACGCAGTGAGAGTCTGTAATAGTGGCGCCCACTTTCACAAGTCTGTCCGGATGGATCAGCCTATAGTAATATTCGAGATTTAATGTTGCAGTGTCGAGTCGTTTTTTGTTTTTTTTTTTGGCAGCTAAAATTCGGGGTATGCGGCGTGCAGA
>JAZBGX010001493.1:0-18084 GCA_037414775.1 Zonitis immaculata
CTTAATTACTCATATTTCCCGAATAACTAGAATACACGTTTCAAAGCCAAAATATTTTTTAGACACTAATTGCGTTTCTGATCTGAACGAGGAAACCACTGGTGGAACACTTTGTATAATAAATAACATTTCTACGAATCATGTTCAGTTTGAATCAAAATCTCTTGGATAGTCTCTGTCATTTATGAAATCTCGATATTCTAGAGGAATATCGATGCAGGTGTAGCACTAAGTGCGAAATCGTGTATTTAGTTGAATTTCTAATCGATTTTTTGTGTCATTAATTTGGTGTTTATGTTTTGTTGCAGATAATTGGTGGTGGTAATTGTAGGAACGTCATCAAAAATGAATAATAACACAAATATAACATCAAATGATATACCCGAATACCATTTAACTGTTGCTATAATATGTCAAACTGTATTATTCGCTGTTGTATGTTTAGTAGGTCTAGTTGGCAATACATTAGTAATTTATGTGGTGATACGTTTTTCAAAAATGCAAACAGTAACAAACATGTATATAGTTAATTTGGCAATAGCCGATGAATGTTTTCTAATTGGTATACCATTCTTAATAGTAACAATGATAAATCATCAATGGATATTTGGTCATGTAGCATGTAAAGCTTATATGATATCAACTAGTATAAATCAATTTACAAGTTCAATATTTTTATGTATAATGAGTGCTGATCGTTATATAGCCGTATGCCATCCAATATCATCGCCTAAATGGCGTACACCATTAATATCGAGAATTGTATCATTATTAGCATGGACATGTAGTATATTATTGATGATACCAATAATAAAACATGCAACTGAAGCTGAAAAAGATAATGGTACAACGAAAACATGCACAATTGATTGGACACCAGATGAGAATATAACTGATTTAAATACAATAGAAACAACATCAGCTGTTATATTTACAACATATACATTTGTATTTAGTTTTGCTATACCATTAATATTAATATTAGTATTTTATTGTTTGGTTATAAAAAAATTGAAAAATGTCGGACCAAAAAATAAATCTAAAGAAAAGAAACGGTCACATCGTAAAGTTACTAATTTAGTATTAACAGTTGTTGCTGTTTATGTTGTTTGTTGGTTACCATACTGGGTAACACAAATTGCTATTCTAACCAATTCATCACCATCACCATCACCGTAAGTATAACCATTTCTCTCTATTTAGCTACAAAACAACAACCTAGTAAAACTCAAAATATAGGCCCACTCCAAATGAGATTATCAAAAAATTCTCTAGTATGTCGATTGCTACAAACGAAAATTTGACTTCCCTTTACACATGTTTATCAAAGTGTATCGTTATTTGATTGAATATATTTTTTTGTATATAGCTTTGTTGTGACTTTGCATCTGATGGCATCATGTTTGAGCTACTCAAATTCAGCAATGAATCCAATATTGTATGCATTTCTCAGTGACAATTTCAAAAAGAGCTTCTTGAAAGCCTGCAGTTGTGCAACTGGTAAAGATGTTAATGCAACATTACATATGGAAAATAGTGTATTTCCACGTAAAACGAAACAAGGTGGTTCAGATCGTTGTCGTCCAACTAGAGGCACATCGATATGTCCAAATAATAATGATGATGAATGCGATATGGGACCGTTAGTTAGTAGAAATGATCAATCAACATCAACAGCTATAACAATGACATCACGTATGAATATGACATCGTTGAGTGATAGTCGTGAAGCTATAACAACAACATCAACAATATGTAAATCGAATAGTACGAAAAACGGTAATTTAGTTACAATTCATCCAACTTGTTTATAAAATGAAATTGTAAAGTTTACGACCAATATGGTTGAGGAATTTGTCTAATTTTTTTAATTACATAAATCATATCGTGGCAACACAAACAGGACTTCAACTCCCATGATTTATTGCCCACTCAAAATAAACAAATAGATATTATCGACAACTGAGCCTTATAATATTTATTTGTTTATTAATTTGCAGACACTATATCCATTTCTAGATTACTTACAATTAATTAGATTATAGTTGTAAATTAAAGCAGGGTATAGTTAGTGCAGTTCCAATTTAATGTCAATTTATCAAAAATAAAAAATTATTATATAATAGTTGTTTTGATTGTATCGAAATTAATGTTCAAAAGAATTTCAACTACACGTCTATGATTTAACGACTCTAATTGTTCATTATTACTATTTAAGCTACAAGATTTTAGATAATTGAGCCCGTAAAATCTTGTTAACGGTAAAAAATTGTAACAAAATATCTCCATTATATTTTGTAACAATTTTAGCCGATTTATCGAATAATTTATTTCGAAAATTAATAAAATCTACGAATTAAATGGACTGTATTGTTACATAAGTGTAAATATGTGTTATCTAGTTAAGAACTGTGATATTAATGTAATTCATGTAATTCTAACAATTTATAAATTTTTTCTGCACCAATATATTGTAATTAACACACACATACCAACTTATAACAAGTCAAAAATATTCAAAAAAATAATAATGACGATTTACCAAAAATGAACAAAATTTCAGCTGGTTTTTTTTTGTTTCTGGTGTAATTGTATCCATTTTCTGTAAACAAAATATGAAAATAAATTATAATAAAATTTATTCAACCTAAATGAATCTATTTAGTAGCCGTTAATAAAGAAAAATTAGTAGAAATTGGGCGCCTATTTAAGTACACATTTGGTGAATAGAAAATGTCACCATTTCTTTATTTTAGGATCCATCATTAATTTGAATGATAAACAAGATTGTTAAATTGTACAATATTGTTAAAATTACATTTCTAATTTCAAATAATCAATTTCCCAATTTATATATTTACATTATTGATCAATTTACATGATTATCACAAAATATAATAAGATGACTAATCTCGATCAGTGATTAAAATTTCGAAAAATTTCCAATAGAAACAGAAAAATTTATGACCCTGTTCAAATTAATAATAATAATAATAATTATAATAAATAATAATGGAAAGAGAGACAATTATTTTGATAATGCTCATCATTATCTATATTCGCATTTATGTCCACAGCCTGTTGGGCATGTTTTATTAATCGATAGCCATTGTTTCATATGTTGCAAATGACCACCATGCGAACAACCTTGACACCATGCATATAAACCTTTAACAACTTGATGGCATACACTACATAAACCATATTGAAATGAATGACAACGATCACATAACCAACCAATTCTCTGTAATGTTTTACTACATTTACAACAATTCGTTATAAATCTAGTTGATTGTTGATTCAATTGTCCAACATTCGGTATCCATGATAATTTAATAATTTGCGTTACAATATTCCATAATTGATAGCGACTTAATAATTCTATATAACCTAATAGCCAATGTTCTTGTAAATTTTCGTCTAAATCAATCAAATATTTCTTTTGTTCACCCAATACAATCAATATACAAACTGTTGTTTGTACATCACCTAATATAGCATGGTGTTTTAATGCATCAATAACAATATTTGATGGATCAAATATTGGTATTTTTGGTAAATTTGAAACTGTTAATAATGTTGTTTGTTGTTGTTGTTGGTGTTGTTGATGATGGTGATGATGATGATCTTCATCAATTGTTATCGTTTGTTGTATATCATTCAATAATTCAAGTGAATTATTACGTAATTGTTCAGATGATGGTGGTGAACGGTCACGTATCTCATGACGTATATGAAATGCTTCATTCGGTATTTGCCAATCTAATTGTTGTTGGTTTTGTTGTTGTTGCTGTTGAATTTGTTGATGTTGTTGCATTATCAATGGTGAATAATTACGATAATTATAACGATAATCTGTCATTATATTATCTAATTCCATATCTAATTCATTTTCACCAAATGAAAAATCACCTTTTGGTAAACCCGTACTATAATTTAAATATGTTGGAAAGCCATTATTATAAATTGCTATATGATCAACTTGATCTTCAGTTTCTGTTTCATCACTAAATTGCGCAGCTGGTGTATCGCCACCACGTGATTTTTGATCATTATCAATATTATGATCTAATCCAATATTATTATTTGTTACATTATTATGTGATAAATCGTCACGATTTAATGCATTTATTGAATTTTGGAAAAACTCCTCACCGTACATACTTTTAATTATTTTCCATACAACAGATATTTGAATTTTTCCATATTTTTTGGCAACACCCGAATTATGTTCGCACATTTCCGATAAACTTCTACCACTCAATACATAATCATTAGCTAAACCAATAAATGTAGAAGATTCTTGTTTATCATCATTCAAAGTTGATTTGAATTGATGCATTATACTTGATGCTAAATGAAATTGATCACTAATTTGTGTATTTGAACTTTTTCTAAAACAAAAAATATATAATATTTATTGTTATAAATTGAAAATAGAAATTACCTCATTATACCCATTGGCGGTTTCGGCATTGTATTACAATTAACATTAACTTTATAAGCATATAAAATTTCACCTTTATTATTTATTGAAATTCCTTGTGGATTTGCTTTACTGGCTGGTCGGCTAGCATCATCAAACGAATGTTGATACAAAGTACAATCCTGATAAATTCAAAACAAATTTATATAGTAGTTTTAATGATAATCAAAAAACAGAAAAAATTACACGTCCGCTGCTTAGAAATATATTCGGATCACCTTTCCATGCAACACCACTAGCAAGATCTTTATGTTCATTGAATGCAGCAAATGGTATATATGGACGACGGACATCCCATATATTTATACTACAATCAACAACTAATGCACAACTAGCTATATGATATTTATATTGTGGACGCCATTTAACATGACCAATAGATGCTATTGTATGTATTGTATATTCTAATGTCGGTTTCGTTGTTAAATCCCATACTTTTATTGTTTTATCACGACTAGCTGTTGCTAGCCAATTTATATCCGGATGCCAATCACATGCAAATATTGGTCCACTATGTGCTGTATATTGTTGTTGGCATTTATCAGTCTTACGTACATCCCACAATTGTACACTACCATTCTCTGATACAGCAGAAAATATATATTGATTATGTGGACTAAATTGAACATCTCTAATACTCTCCGTATTACTAAAAATCAATTAATTATCATAAATAAAACATTTTTAGAGTCAGATAGTATAACCTATAAAAAACTGCAACTGCCGTTTTAACACGTATATCGAAATATCTCATCGTACCATCTTGTGAACCTGATATTAATTTATTTGGTTCAGATGCATGAAAATTCACTTTATGTACTGTACGTTTATGATCTTGATAATCTTGTTCTTGCATTGCTTTACCCATTTTAGTTAAATTCCATACACAAACATGACCATTTGTTGCTGCCGTTGCTAAATAATGATCTAAAATAATTTCCATTATTACTATTATTATCTATTGAAATATAAAAATTTAAACTAATTAATATACCATCTGTTGAACTCCATGAAACATCATTACATGAAAAACTTAAATTCAAATGTTTAGATGCACGTAAATTACATAATTCCTTGAAGCGATCCTCTTCAATTGCGTAAACTTTGAACACTAGAAAATGGTATTTATTAAATTATATAGTTGAATTTATTTTGGATAAACTATTAAAAAAATAATAATAATTACCATTTCGTCCACCAATTGCTACTTGTGTAAAATCTCGATTTAATGCTAAAGCATTCACTGGTCCTTCTTGAACTACATGAAAAGTTCCCATTTTTTATTCTTCTTCTATTTATTTCACATAATATGCGTTTTATTTAAACTTAAATCGTATAAATTTAATCAAAACAGATCAATTTTTACTATTCGAGGTTATGTTTGTAATGAAGATGTGACTAAAGTTACAAACAATAACAACAAACTCATGGCCGTGTACCAATATACACTAGAGAAAAATTGCCCCGTTATAGCACGAAGAATAGATTAATAGATAGTCTTGCACAGTCTCGCACACAGCTCCGTTCGGTGATGGGCTTGTGCCGCTCAGGCGCAAGACTGATAAGTTAAATTATCATTGATAAGTACCCGTTGACTTTTTATTATTTTGAATATCTAAAAATTCAAAATATTCATCAGAAAAAGTTGTTCGTGCTTGTGCCACCTCAATACGTAGAGGTGGCATATATTGTACAATATATACCGTCCGGGAGCATTAATTACATCCCGATACTGAGCAGGCTTAAGCACACCAATATCAGAATCTTCCTATATTATAATACTCATTTTGTTATTTAGTTAAGCGCGTTGAGGCACAACGAGTACGAAAGATGATGAGTTTGCTTTTTTGATAATGAGTATGCATACTCATTATTAAAAAAGCAAACTAAGAAACACCACATGGTGGAAATAAGTCATGACTTTCCACCATGTGGTGTTTCTTAGTCTGACGCTAGCCTATTTGTTATAAATAATGATATTTTGAATTATCTCTATGATAAATCAATATTTATTCCCGAAATAGATAAGGAAAATCTTTTTGTCATATAATTTATAAGGAACTCATCAAAAGTTGCACTTAAATCTTGGAGCGGTTTTATATTTACATGCGCATTGTAGAATAATCTGCTTCACACTTTGATATTTGACAGTCGTGTTGCTAACATTCATAGGGGGCGTTTGTACATTTAATTCGTTATATTCTCAATAGATTTTTTCTTTTTTTTTCTTTATCTTTTAAATAATCGATATTTACGTAATTCATAACTCGTAAGTAATTGATAATTGATTATACCTTAGATGTATTATTGGATTTGATTGAATATAAAATAGAATTCTATAAAAATCAATGATAATCATATTGACACATTTAGCAAAATTTTGTTTCGAACAAATCAATGTTTTGATTTTAGATAAACCGGCGTTTAAAATTTTAAATGAATCTAATGTTATCGAAAATCTATAAAATTTATTTCAAATTAACGATATTTATATGTAAAAAATTGATAAACGATCAGTACTGACAATATTTATTCTTAGTGTAATTGGGGTGAAACAAGTTTTACCCTCTTCCAATTCAATATAATAGTTGATAGGGGAAGAATTCTTGTTATAAAAGAACTGTTGTTCCTTTCATTTTTTCATTGATGAACATACAGTTGTATAACAGTTTCTCTATTTTCTACAGTATGGCTAGAGGGTAAAAGGTAGAACGGTGGCATTCGGGAGGATGTATGTGTCCCCACCAGGTGACCAGGTATTATTCTTATTATTTACTTATTCAGAAAATTCCATAAAAACAATTTTTTTCTTGTACAGTATCGAATGGACCCTAGTATGACCCTACTGCAACAAACTCCAAATGTTCACAGTGTACAACATTCAAGGCGTACAAAGAATCGTTTTCATGTTATTGAATCTGAACGTATGTCATTAAGTGAGGAAGCGAAATTGGTAAAAAAATTACAAATAGTTAAAATAATTTACATAAATTAAACAAAATATATATTCTTATTGATATTAATATCATTTTAGGTCATGGCAACTTTACCAACAAAAACACCAGTGTCAGTATTACAAGAATTATTGAGTCGTCGTGGTGCTACACCTAAATATGAATTAGTACAAATTGAAGGTGCCATACACGAACCAATATTTCGTTATCGTGTATTTATTAATAATGATTTTGTTGCTACTGGTACTGGCCGATCAAAGAAAGATGCCAAACATGCGGCTGCTAAAAATCTATTAGATGTTTTAGTTGGTAAACAAAGTCCAGAACAAGCTAATGCCCCTAATGGCACTCCCATCACTACTGATATGTAATTTTTTTTTCGCTCTATATAAATATGATTTTTATTAAAAAAAAAACAATAATTTTAGTACAACTCAAATTGTTTCACCATATGATGATAAAGTAATGGGTAATCCAATTGGTTGGTTACAAGAAATGTGTATGTCACGTCGTTGGCCACCACCATCTTATGAAATGGAACATGAAGAAGGTTTACCACATGAACGACAATTCACAATAGCATGCCAAGTATTGAAATTTCGTGAAGTTGGTACTGGTAAATCGAAAAAATTAGCTAAACGTATGGCAGCACATAAAATGTGGCAAGCATTACAAGATATGCCATTAGAAGGTAATAGTCTACCACAAGGATACGATGATGATGATGAGGCAAGTATAGGAATAAAATATTCTTGATTTTCTATCTTATAACATTACAACACTTTAGTAACGTATAATAATTTTATCACTAAAAATGGTACAAAGTACGCTACTAAAAGTATTGAAATCATATGTGTTTTCCATATCTCAGCTAATTTTAGTATAAAAAAATATTGCAAGATCAACTATAATTGATATTTGGTGGCAATCGTTGTGTATAAATATACATTTTTTTTTTCATAATTTCTGTTTTTAGATCTTAATCGTTGCTGGGGTATTTTTTTACAATCTTTCAGATCATTTGTTGTGTGAGTTTCCTGTAATTTGAAAAATTCTATACTAAATTGAAATGACTTTAATTTTTGAAAGAACGTAAAAAATTATCTCGAGCAGGTTTCCTAGTTTTTGTTTAAATTCTATTTATTGTAAAAATTGTGGTGGAAAGAATTGTTCATTTCAATTTCTGTATGTTTTTTCTAGTTAACACCCAAAATGTGTAATATACAAGGGCGTTACAATGGCCTGAAAGATAGTAAAATTCCATCATTAAATAGTCAACATTCATTTAAAGTGTCACAGTTTCACAAAGCGCTTAAACAATCTACTGGACCAAAATTAAATGAATTACAGGTAAACTAAACAAAACTCAGATAAATTGATTGTTAATTAATATAAATTGTAATTCAAAATCTTTCTTGTTTATATTTACTTTTTAATTACTATTATTATTTTTATTTACAGAATACATTGTTGAATCTTAAAGATTTCAATTTTGTTCAGTTCCTCCAAGAGATAGCTTCCGAACAAAGTTTCGAAGTTACTTATGTTGATATTGAAGAGAAAACAATATCCGGAAAGAATCAATGTCTAGTACAATTATCCACTTTACCAGTAGCTGTATGTTATGGTGTTGGTATAACAACTAAAGATGCCCAACAATCAGCTGCCCAAAATGCTTTAGAATATCTAAAAATAATGACAAAAAAATGAACTTCCATTTTGTAGAGTCAAAAACAAACAAACAAACAACAAAACAAATTTCATTATAATTTATAATTAATAATAATAATATTAATTCTTTAAATAATGTGCAAAGTCGGATAATGTGTCCGATGAATGTAGCATTTGATGGAATTAAAAAAAAAGAAAAGAAGATGCTATCGTACGGCCAACTATATTAAATCAATTTTTATCGATATTATTATAATTTGGAATAATTCGATAAAGATTGATTTATTAAAGTTGGCCGGGATTGTTTTGGGAAGGACTGCACGTTAATTTACAAGCTATACTTTGCATAGAATTAGTGGTTTTTTTCGGAATAATGATGATAATAGTAATGTGTGTTATAATTATAATATTAATGAAGTTAAGCACTCGATTATTAGGAAATTTTGGAAAAATTTCTCCATTTTAGATTTAATATTCATTAAAATAGAATTTGTATCGATTGTTTTATTATTATTATTATTTTTTATTTTGTAAATTGGGTGCACGTATTTTCATTTTTATTCGAAACAAATTTCATACACATAAATCATGTAAATAGGCCTTCTTGTAACTATCATATGTATATTAACTGTGTTTATTTATGTAAAGGGAGCATTTATTTAATGCAAAGTATAGAGGTTGTATCTCCTAATTTGATTTGATCTAGTTCTTGTTGAAAAAACAAAACAAAAACAAAGAAAAAACGACAACACTAGTATAATTAACATATATGTCAATAGAGACTAATATTTCGGTTATCAATTAATTGAGCTTTACTTATGATAAAAAAATATTATTTAAAATAAGTGTTCCAAAAAAAAAAAACAAAACAAGTATTAGTGATATCGTATTGATGTGTATGCTAATTGTTAATTATTATAATCCTAATGGCTTTGAGTTTCATCAAAATTTGATTAGTGAATCCTAACAAATATATTAACATCATGTATAGTTCGCATTATTAAACTGTTGCGAAACAAAACAAAAAAAAAAAATGTAATGATTAGCATGCTGTTTTTGGCAGTCAAACTAATTTATTACCTTTTCTAAGCTTGTTCGGTATATAGAAAAAAATCGAATATGTTATTTATGACCGTAATAATCCATTAATTTTTTTTTTTTTTTGCCTCTCAACATTACAAAATATCGTTTATTTCAAATTTTATTTATCGAAAATTGTGTGATTATTGATTTGAATTCAATAAAATGTATATGTTTTGGTTTTTTTTTGCGGTTTTATTAGAAACTAAATCGATTTTTATTTCAACGAAACACTCAATTATTCTTTCTGTTGGTTCTTTTCTTTGTTATTCACGTAAATATTTTGCTCCTGACAACCGAATAAGATCAAAATGGATTTATATATATATATATCGGGTGTCCCAGTCATATGTAATCGGTCCATAACTTTTTTTTTTATTCGATATATTGAAATGTTGCTTTCGCCATCCCACAGCTGTAATAATACTGCATTTTATACAGGCTGCCCCAAAATAGTTTAATGAATCAAAGTTTTCAATCCGGAGTTATTCAATTTTTTGTTTATATCAGTGGAAAGCTCGTCAAAAATGCTATCAACATCTGTGGTCAAATATAGGGCGTTCTATTTGAAAAAAATGAGTTATTCAACTTCTTGCGTTTCAGTACACGCTGTAAATAATTGTTAACTTGTATCAATAATCATACATTTACTGAAACTACAAGTGATTCTAAAACTTTCGTTGCAAAATCTCAATGGGTTACCTCGCGTAGTGATTTTTCAAATATTGCTCTTTTTCTCAACAAAAAGTTGAATAACTCCGGATTGAAGAATGATAGACCCATAACCGTTCATACAAAGTCTCATTATTTTTTCACCATAAATCCAATTATGTATAAATATATACCATTCCATTAAAAAAAAAAAAACATAACTTTGGTTCATTACACTAATTTGGGACAGCTTGTATACAATGAAAATATTTGTATGATGTGCAATATAATTACTGCGGGATAGCGAAAACCACATTTGAATATATTGCATAGCAAAAAAGTTATGGACCGATTTACAGATGACTGGGACACCCGGTATATAAATATATGTGGATACAATTCTTTATCATTATCATTATACAATAGTCTAAAGTAAACTGAATTTTGTTTAGTGATAACAAAAATTGGATGATTTTTTTTTCAAAGGAGCCGAATTCAATGAATTAATGCGAAAAAATTAATTATGATTCCTATAACTTATTTTTCTTTTATTTTTTATCTTTGTTAAAAGTAATTAATTGCTTGAGGCACGTAATCGTATTTCGAATGCTTTCAGTTTATAACGCTAGATGGTGGGTAAAGTTAAATTGAAGCGACGATTCTACTGTGATAAAGATGAGGATTAAATTTTGATTAGCGATCGATATATTTTCCTAATCTAATTTTCTTCAATTAAAAGTTGAATGATTATATCAAAAATTAACACATTCAAAAGAATGATTCTATTGATAGGAAAGTTTAATTTTATCGAGAATATAGATGTTGATTAATTGATTAATTCTCTTAATCCGTAATACTGAAACTTTAAAGTAGAAAGATGTATAAAAATTCATCGATCTCCGAACTAGTCCCCTTCAACATCAATGTACGTTGCGTTCGAACACCCTAACTCTACCTCCTAAGCGTGTAGGTAAGTTGCAAAATGGAATGTAAATTTCATCACCACTTACCATTTTACAAATTATTCGCTGGCCATCCTCTCAGATTTTGACGGGTTTGAGAGGTTGATTCTTACACGTTCTTCGTCCAGCTGTGATTTAGGACCTAACACGACATTACCGAGGCTCCGATGTTGGGAGTTGTTTCTATCGTGTCATAGGTACATCGGTTGTAATCCTGTGAATATAAGCCACATTTTTTAGGGCCGAACAAGATCTTTCTGGATGATTCTCGCATCGCGCGAAAAACCGCGTCGACGAAGGAACTCTGTAAACCAACTGAATACATTCGGGTGCTTCATAGTAAAATGCCAAACGTTGCAACCATTGGTATTTTAGGCTCACTTGAAATCGTACAAAATATTCAACTCAATAATTACAGAGTGGACCTCTCGTACAACTGGTATATATTTTTAATTCAACTCAAATAACAGAGATATTTGAACCGGAACTTAATGGAATTGAATATTCAAATGATAGATGGTTTAACGATATATTTTATATTTAATTTTAAATCCGACATGATTCGCATATATAATTTTTGAACAATTTATTTAATTTTTGTTTTTGTTTTTGTTTCAAAGAATTAAACCTTCCAAAAATTGATGATCCTATAGAGAATTTTATAATTTTGTAATTGAAATTGAATTGACAATTCGAATTTTTTTGGACAATTTAAAGTCAGGAATTCAATTAAAATCGATTGTGTCCGATTGAATCGAAGCAATTAAAACGACATGTCGTTTCAATTAGTTGGATTAATCGTTCAAAAAACAGTTGATCGAACAAACAAACAAAAATTTGTCTAATGCCTTTTTGTTGTTGTTGTTGTTCTGTAATAAAAATTCTTAAGTAATCCGATTTCTCTTTCAACCAGAAATGTGAATGTAAATTAATACCGAGTAATTGTTGTAGAGAATATCAATATTGCTGTGGAGAACAGCCAACAAACAAAAGTGGAAAGCTTTCATAAAGTATAAAAAAAACAAACAAACAACTAAAAGTATATATATATATATTCCATCTGTTCATTTCAACACGATTTTGGTTAGTTTCTCTCCCTCTCTCTCTCTCTCTCTTTCCATATCTAGATGCATCTTTTGAATATTTAAATTTCAACTAAATTCGAAAGGCCTTCACGAATGTATAAATAATGCTTTTACCTATAGAAATGACATTTTGGTAGTGGTTAACTATACTTTTTTTCTTTCTTTATGGAAAAGTTTACAACTGGAATTTCGTATTCCAGTTATCAAAGACAAATTTACATATTCATCAATAAATAAAATCGGACAAAACTTATCGGATATATCCTCTAATAGGTTAAGTTGAGCTCAAATTTCTGATAACTCGCAACTTTTGAATAATTTTGAATAATTATCAATCTACTGCAGTTATTTTATATCATCATCTAATTTCATAAGATAGTAGTTGATGATATTCGATTCCTTATATCGCTTACCTTAAATTTTATAACAGAAGAAAAATTAATAATAATCCACCCGGCGCATCCACCAATTTCACAAAATCGATATTTCATTATTACCGATGCATCTACTAAGTATTCAATCACTTAATCTACTTTAATGAATATGAGCTTAATTTGCGATTGTCTAATTCCTATAGAAACAATAATAGCATTGAATTTTCGTAGAAATTTTCTATATATATTTTTGTATTATTTTCCGGTTGGAAATAAACAATACAGTATTTTATGGAAAAAGCAATTGGAAAACTTGTTTCCAAATAAATTGCTAAACGCAAGCAAAGAAAATAGAACGGAAACTTCAGAAATGTTTCAGCGGTGATTTGCACAAATAACTTTAAGAAATTGTATAGAAAAAAACAAGTATCGTTTGTATTATTATTATTATTATTATTATTATAAACAAAAATAAATAATGAAAATGTAGAACTTAATGGTATTACTCCAGAATTTCATAGATTTCTTGCAGCTAACAATAATAACAACAAAGAAGTTTGTCAAGTGCAGATGTTTTATATTTTCTATGATCGTAATTGATTGTTGAAACGTTTATAAGACAAATTCAATGTTGATCATGGCATATAGCGTTCGAACTGAGCTAAAATTTAATCCTATCACGACTGTATCAAATTTTTCCGATAATTGCAACAAACGTAACTTTATACTTAAAGTGATATCAAATAGATAATCCATTATTAAGACAAACGACTTTTATAGGTCGATTCATACAATTTTTATCGATTTATATCATGATTTGGAAATGGAATGATTAACCATTTATATATTTCCAATAGTATAGTATTCAATAATTTTTGTATTTATTGTACTGTATGTAATTTTTCATAATTTTTTTTTTTCTTCTGATAGATGGAATTATAATTGTGAAGGATGGAATTTAGTGGGTGATTGATTATTCCCAGTTTATTACAGTAGACTGATTGGTAAGATTTTCGACACATCATCGATCTTGTTGTTTTTTAATTCTTATTTCTGTAGTACATATAAAGTGAATTTATCCGAAATAGTTGGTACTATTCTCGAAATTTGTTGTTGAACAAATTTACAAAACTAGCAGAAAAATAACAGAAATATTATAAATTAATTTCTAGTTTCAGTCGACAAGTTCTAAACTTTTGTTTGCTATAACTATTCATTCAGCGAAACTTTCTATAAACTATAATGTCTTTTCGTTGATAAAACTTTGATGTTCTTCTAAATTGGGACTTATAAAAAAAGTCTATGGAAATATTTAGTATTGTGATTTCTATTTCGACTCATGAGCCTCTTCAGTTCAATCGATTTTTGAAAGTTTTAGATGCTGTTATGGAAATCTCGGGAATTTCATAATAAAATCTACTTTCGGATCGAGTTTCGTATCAAATTCGGGGCAAATTTTGTTCGTTTGTTCAAATCTAGAATATCCATCATTAATTTTTATACAAATCGTAGATTTTTCCATTTTTTTCTAAAACAAATGTCGAAATTCTCGTAGTAATCTGTTTAATTTCAGTTTTTATCTTATTGTAATCGACATATGTGTAACTTTTTGTCACATTAATCATCTGATAAGGAATTGACTCGATTAATCAGAAGAATTTCGAGACGATTTTCTTATCTAAATGATGGAAATTTTAAAGGACGGACGATCGATTTTACTACAAGAAATCAACAGAGTGCTCTCAATGATAATAAATTGATTATGACGATTCAGAAAATCCAAAATTAATTCGATCTTATTTGATGGAAATTCCGTGTTGGCGCTTCTATACTTAATAAATTTAATTCTGCTATTAACTTGTTGTAACATTAATTTTATAATATGCAAATATGTTTATGTTGTCTTTCGCATTATTATTCTGTTTCATACATCATGTAAAATATTGTTTTGTAGATTCATGGTTATAAGCCTAATACAATTAATATCTCACCAAACATCTGAGTTATGGTGTTTATTTATTTAAAGGAAAAACAATCCTTCAAAACCATTTTACAAAGTTACTTTGTCCTACTTCGAGAGATTAACAATAACAATTCTGAATTCACACAAATTGTTTTGTATTATAGAAATTTTGGGTAACATTTGTTTGTCATATTATTGGATAGAAACTTTTGTTGGACTATAGACATAAAATTAGTCTACGATTTCAGTTTGTAATGAACGCATTTTTGTTTTTATCTGGCTCGATACAATTTTGACCACCCGGCGCATCCACCATTTCCAAAAAAATATATTTTTTTATTTCTTTTATTTAGTTTCGAATGTTGATTTGTACGAAATAACAATGTTTCAACCAATAAAGACACATGTCTATAAACCAGAGATCCTTGGTGGTGTCGTAAAGTGAATAGGCAGAATAAACACAATTTGTAATAATATCGTTGTTACATTGTCAAATATTTGCGTCGAATACCTATCTACAATAATATTATGAAATTCAATTATTGTTCGATTTATGTCAGACGGTATATATTTGTGACAATTCCATGTTCAATTTTTTCCACAGTTTCTCGATATCAACTTGAATTTATGATAAATTCGTTTGTTTATATATACGTTTATGTCTCTCAGGTGGTGGAAGTTTAATCGAATTTTTCGGAAACAATTCAACTTTATATATTATGTAATAGAACAATTTCGAGCTTTTTCCTAACGATCAAATGTCATTGGAGTTAATTATATATAGAGATCACGCTTTTGTACAATTCCAACAATCCAATGATAATGATTAACTACTGCATTTCAATTAGTAAATACTATATTCAAATGTTGAGTCTTTGATGAAAGAACGTACAATTATTACAAAATTTAATAATGATAATTACATTTTACATTGGAAGACTTTATACAAAATTTTCTAAGAAATTACAAGAATTTACTTCCGATATTAAAAGATTGTTTGAATTTTTCAAAACGTTGTAACTAAAGAAGAACCATCATCGTGCTTCCCTCAGGACTTTATTATTTTGCTCTCCAACATTGTTGGCATGGTAACAACTACACCATTTTCAACTCTACTACATAGTTTTCACTTTATTATTAATTATGTCATATACTTATATAGCCACTTCACAATCTTTGTGATTCGAGTAAAATTTTCTCACCGACAATATTTCGATAATTTGAATTCAAGTATAATATGTTCCAACCACAACAAAATTTCAAACACGTTTTTCAAACAGGATTAATATAAAATCGCTTCACCTTAGAATTTCTTTATAAAAGATTCCATCCACCTCGTTAGTTTTGATGTTGACTAAAATCATCTTTTCTTTTGATATAAAGAGAGTTCTTACTTAAAATCATTTATCATTCATCCAGAAATTCTCGACGTAAAATTGTCATTTTTCATCTACTTCAGACGGGATTTATCAATGTTCCATGATAATAACAATAATGGGTGGAGTGATAATTTATTTTAAGGATGGTAGAATTGATTACAATAAATTGAATACAGTAACAATAAAATTTTAAGTGTAATAAAATCGATAGATAGTGTAATTGATGTGATTTGCCTCGAGGATTGAGTCCTTTAATTGTTGGAGCCTTTTGCAGGTTCTATCGATCAAAAAAACTGTTGTTGAAAGTTTATTGATGTCCATCAATTGCAAATGTGTTTTTTTGAATCGTTGAAATGTAACAAATACGATAGTTTTGATGATTTATTGGAAATTTTTGATTCCATTTTTTTCTTCTTATATATTCGTACTTTCAGTTATCCATCATGTCTGAAGGTATGAGAAATCTTTTCATATTTCAATAGTCTTTCAAGTACTGTTATAGTAATTGTAATTTGTTTATTTTACCGCAATCTATTCAATCGTTATTTCGATAGGAGTTGAATTTCATAAATAATGTATATTTTTTGCTGTCTATACCATATTTCCATTTCAATATACGGACTACTCTCTGATACGTTTTTAAACAAGGTATTTCCTATATTTATCTCATATATGTATATATTGAATTGAATGTTGGAAAACCAACATAGGGGATGTCTATTGAGAGTACCTCTCGTTAAAAATATGAAAAATTGTACAATGAAATAAGACCACATATTTTGACAGCAACAACCAAAAAAAAGGTAAAAATTCAAACCATCATCAGGCATGTTGGTTTGGAATAAACTCAATCATCAATGATTTCATAACAGTTTATTCGTAAAATTGCAAATTCTGATATATTTACATATAATTCGAAAAGGAACAAAATTGCTGTATCACCAGAAAAAAAAAACAAAAAACAAAAACGATATTTTTAATAAACGACATATCAGCAAATTGTTCATTAATCTCTCACTAATTGAGTTTACCTGATCCATAAATAGGTTAAAACAATTCTGTTATACCGCTTTTAGATATCCACCCACTAGCAATAATACATAATATACAATCAGTTTTTGTTTGTTTGTTGGTTGGTTGATTTTCATTTTTTGTGTTCTCAAATTATCTATTGAAATACAAACAAACATTGGAGACCATAATAATAATCCTTTATTGTTATGACCAATGGAATGAGTGGAATTTTTAACCGATCATTGTCAAATTTAATTTATACATATAAATGAAATTCTATAAAAATTATATATTTTATACAATGTACAAAAGTGGCAAACTATTGGATACGTCCTACTTGATATTTACCCTAAATTATAATATAAACAAAACAGCATCGTATGATGCTGTTTCGTTGTTATTCTGATGCCCCCGCTATAAACAAAAGACCATCATTATATTCATATGTCATAATAATAATAATAA
>JAZBGX010001494.1:2675-17448 GCA_037414775.1 Zonitis immaculata
TGTTGGCACGTGTTTTCACGTAAATAACAACTTGTATTAAATCGAATTTGATCCGACTCAATCTGTATTTGGATTTTTGTTAATCAAACATACCTGAGGGGGTTTTTATTGAGAAACGGTTGACCGGTCGATCGATAAAATGAGTGTATTCTACGAAAAGCAGTAGAAGAAGGGGCAAGTTTAGAGTAACAGAAGAGCTTTTGATTAACAAAGAACTGTAATAGTTAGCGTTTCAGTATGTTATTTTGTCGTTTAAAATTCTACATACCATCACTGTGTCGAATTTCACTAAATCAACCCAATTAAGGGATACTATCAACTGTTAGTACAGAGAATACAAAACGTACATATATAATTCACGCCTTTATATCTAGTAATAGAGAGACAGAAGTTAACTAATGGGTCTCGTTTGTGCTCCGATGATGATGATGATGATGACGATGACATACAGTTACTAAAGTGGATACGTAATTTAAATTGTAGAATTCTCTACCAAACTAACAATTCAATTCGTCTCATTCTAACACATACATCATATTATTCTCTAAAACTCCATTTTACCATTTAGTTTGCCCAGTTTTCCTATTTAGTCATCAGGAAACAGGAGGTGGAATTAAGTATACAAGGAACTTCACGGTTATTATACCAAGTTTGCTCGTGATTCAATTATCTACAATAATATAGACAAAGATAGATATTCGAATAGAATAGAAAGGCGAGAGAGAGAGAGAGAAATGATAAATAAAGTGGATATTTCTAAATTAACAAAAGAGGAAATGGTCCATTGGGGTAACATTTAAAATAAAAGAAATCTAGAGCTTCTAGTATGACATGAAAATAATGTGCAGTTGTCAAACAAGATGTTCAAAATAAGGACCAGGATTTGTTCATAGAATATACTTGGGAATTATTTTTAGTTGAAATAGGATAGAGTCATCTTCATTTAGTTATTTATTTATTTATTATTGTGGTATTAGTTTCGACGTATCGGAACAATGACACATTCTTTGAAGAAGAGTTATAGAGTTGAACAATAAATTAACCAGCCATTCTATACTCAAATACATTCAATGCCAATATAGACAATACGATCGATTACATTTGGATTGATCTATGTTGTGGTTTCTTATTATCTCAACCACAGCTGGTTGAAATTGTTCCAGCATATTACAATTGTGCTTCTATACTCTATACGCGCGCGGTTTATTAACAAAAAAAAAAAAGCGTCTCAAATATTAATAAATTGCTATTAAATATTGACTTTTGCACTTAAATGTGAAATTTCATAATATGGAAAATAGCCAAATAATCCCATTAACCATTTCCAAAATAATATTTTATGTATTCAATGTTTGTATATATAGTTTATAAAATTTCCTCTTTAACCCTTGAGTCACGTAATGGACATTACCGAAATTTCGCATTCAATTTCGATATCTATCTGGATTTCTCGTTTACGTTCATAACCAGCAGATTCTACTCCATTACTATGTAATGAATCTTTCATTCGTGCAATTTTTCTATTGTATGTTGTTTTCCACGTTCTGCTTTCGAAATTCAACAACAATCAAATTTCGATTTATCTGTGAATTTTGCCATAGAAAAAAAAATGATAATTTTTTCATTGAAAAGCAAACGTTACAATAAACTCTAATTTCGGAATGGCTGTTATTCAACCGATTCTGATTAATGATTTTCTCTTCTTCATTTCAATCCAACTTGATGGTCGTATATTGAAGAGGACTCAAATAAAATTGAATACTTTTCAAAACGTTTAAATTGAAAGGAAATTCGTGGTTAAATTTTATTTAATTTTTTCATAATCGCTGGATTTAATGGAAAAATTGATTTTCCACCCATATTCGAAATATCTAATGTGGAAATAATTACTCACGCCAGTCCAATAAATCTGTACATATGCAGTTTTAGTTGTTTCTGTATACACACATCAAGAATTAGAAATTCGAAACGACACATATGGTGTAGTTGCCACAAGGGTAGTAAAAGGGTGTTGAGGGAACAGGCTTGTTAAAGGGCCGCAATTAGCGGGGTCATAGGGAATGCTGGGAATTCCGCCGGAAATACTGTAGCCTGCCATACAGTATGTGACACATACATATATATATATATATATATATACATAGAGATAGAAAAAGAAAGTATAGAACGACCCTCATGAATTCAACCCTCTTTGATGACATCGAAATACAAAATAAATAAATAGAATAAAATGAAAAAAAATCATCGACAAAGAGGAAACGAGGAAATATTTATTCTCGACTTCTAACAATAGCAATTGAACAATAGTGCCATATCTACCTTGTTTCGAAGACGATAATTGGTTTCAGGTGGATCGGTATCGAGGGTGAATTCTACAGAGAGGGTGTTTTTTGAAATATATGTATATATTTACATCAAAAGAACCATTTAAAGATTTACTAAATATAAACGCTATATTTCTCTGTTGTATATTCGGTTTTATTTATTGTTCGGTAAAAATGTTGGGAAAAAATTCTGTGACTTTTACATCAAGTATGTCCTTGTTGAACTGACATCTTCTGAAAGTCTGCTCTTGACATCATCTAAGAATCTTATATACAAAAGTGTTTTTGGAGTTAGAGTACAACAACAACAACAACACGAATGGTGCTTATTTTTATATATTTCCCCTATATCTAACTCTCTTTTAGTTCTCATTTTAATTAGACTTCTATTCCGTTTTATGTCTTTTTCTTCGCTTTTTTTAAATACTGTTGAATTAAAATGGAGCGAAAATTAATCTTATTTTGTGAATAAAGTAGCCGGGTATTGTTGCAATAAAGACGATCTTTTGTATTGTCATCAAATGTTTGACCACCGTTAAAATCGCATTATTCACTTTATTATGACAAGGAAAATTTACGATTCACCACACTGTTTCAGTGAATATAAAAACAGAGTTAATATATTTATCCGGTCGTATTTATAGAAAAGGTATAAACATGCTCGACTCCTATAGTACATACACATCGTTGAAAATAAATACATATATAAAAATTCTATAATAATTTCAAAATTGATTTCTTAAAATAATAACAATAAATCATCTGTTGAAATTTATTTGAATAAATTTTTGTAATAAAAAATTAATGATTTAAATAAATAATTGTTACGCTACTGATTTAGTGCAAAATTAGTCACTCAAAGAGACGATTTACATATGCTGCAAATCATCACAAGCCATAATTTGTCGCTTTGTTGATAATTCGTGTTTCACAATTATTTAGAATGTGAACATAAAGACATAAAATATTGTGTAAAAATTTCAAAGTTTTTTTTTTTTTAGATTATGAGAAAAATATGATCGTGCAAGTGGTAACAATAAAACATATACCTACATAAATTTAAGTATTGTGTCGATTTATGCATATAAATATATATAATAAACAATATGCTTCCAACAGGGAGGCACATGTGTAATCATAAAGGCGTGCACGTGAGGGTTGCCTTAGATACGACCATTACAGTTCAAAGGTTACACAACAGGGTGCAACTATTATATATTAAAAATAATAATTGGGGAAATTAACGAGTATATAAGAGTAGCCAAATTGCCATTATTCTATATAAAATAAACTTAATTGTGATAACAGCGAGAAAAATCGAAACGCCAATTTATAATAAATTTGTATTTATATTAGTTAGTGTGTTGACAACAAAAGGATGGGATGATCATGAATTATTTTACGCTTGGGGGGTTGTCTCAACTGTTACGTATTTGAAAAACAACCACCCTTTAGGAGGCAAAAAACAGGAGAAACAAAAGGGGTTGAGGAAATGGATGGCTGAACTCTCACCTGTGACACAAAGTCTAGAGGCATAGTAAATTTTTTTTTTTTACATGTTTAGACTTTTTCCATATATTATTAAAGCAGAAACAATGACTTTTCATTTGTTTTTGTTTTTTTTGACCTTTGTCGAATTATTATTCCCGAGAAAAATAATTTATTATTAGAAAATGGGCACGTTTTGCAATTTGTCTCCATCGAAAGGTTTCTCGCGTCATGTAATCTGTTCTCATGACAGAAGAGAAAATAGAAAAACAACGTAAAATAGGGAAAGAACAACAACGACGAGCAACACAACAAGAAATAAATTATATATATGCACGATTTTCGATTCGAAAACAATCAAAACACTTGTTCCAATTCTCTAAAACTTTCCACTTTCATTAAAACAACAATAATTAGAAGTAATTAACAGAAATCGTATAGTATTCCAATATAAATATATGTAAATATTTCGTATTCATCGATTGGAATGAAATTTAATTAATTCTTTATTAAAACGGACGTGGCGTTCGATAAAACGGAAATTTGAGGAATAAACAGCAATTTGAATTATTCATTTAGTCCAAAGTTTTTCCTTATAATTGAGAAGGAAGTAGATGAAACTTTATTTTATTTTTTTATTAAACTGTTGGAATTGCCTGAAGGTAAAAGAGAAAAAAAAAGAAATAAACGTACACAATTGTTTTAAATAGTTTTAGGGGTGGGCTTTTTTTTTATGTCCGTTCTATATAGGGACGGTGAGAAATACGCCAAGTAATAGGTGCAACAACTTTATATATATATATATATATTTTTGCTACAGAGAAATTATTCCCATTGGGAGATTAGTTTTATTTGTTTAACCACCCTCTCTTCTTTTTGTCTTGTTGAAATCAAATGCGGGGTGAATTTTCAATTGGATAATCCTGGAACTATTTATAGTGGCTGATGTCCTCCCCAAATTGTAGCTCTTAATTTGACAATTTACGGCTATTATACTTCAACTTGATAATATATATATCTATGTTTATATATAGAATATATACATATATATGTATAGAGTAACATAGAAGCGTCTTTTCAATTATAATATAAATTGTCATACCGTCAATTGTTTCAAGTATGATCGTCAATTGTACCAAAGAGGCTGTGTGCATGGATGTGATAGTTGTAATAGTTATATAGAAGGGATGATTCATTCAAGCTAGAAAAACTAGGATACTTGAATTATACAAAATCGTCTTCATCATATATACGATTTACTGTTTTAGAGCGCCCTCAATCATTTGTTTTTCTATATTTTATAGTTGTTGTGTTATGATTCATTTTCCTTTGAGTCTCTCCCCTTTTAAAGAAAACTTTCACCATAACTATATTGTACTTTTTATAAGCACATCGTAAATTTTTCTTATATCTCTTCACTATTGTAATAGAATAACACACACACAAAAAAAAAAATGTGGCTTCGTTTAATTTCTTTCAATCCCATTTAACTTTATATCCAAAAATTTGGGGGGCGATTCTATAATATTTTCCACTATCATAATAAAGCTTTAAAAAAAAAAAAAAAAAACAGGAAAAACGAGCGAAATCTATATCATCAACAAAAACAAAAATAAGAATTAAAATTGTAAATTTTCCCCTACTGTTCGAAATATTAATTTATTGATTGTTTATTGTTTAGTCCACAACATTGTCGTTTTAAATGATGCGGGTTGTATTCAATCGAACTGCAAGACTCAACTCCATAGTATCTATAATTCTTTGTTTATTGTAAGAATACTGTTCTCAATTTATAGAAATAGAGAGACAAAAGTCGCTTGATGAAAAATGCAACATACGTGAAGATATAAAAGTTTCATATTCTACTTTCAAAAATGATTTGCTTTTTTTGGCGTGTCTCGCTAAGTTAGGGGTGGTCGTTTTGTTGAAACGGTCTGTCGTTTGTTGGGATTCCTGTGCAAATCATCACTCTTCAAGGATTTCTTCCTTCTTTTACAATCCTTGGGAGTATAATCTTGTTCTTTACAATATTAATTTCAACTGTTGTAAGTCCAAAAAAATTATTGTATTTATTTTTGAGATTATTTATTCTGACTATCCAGATTATTTTTTTTTGTAAACACGAGTACGTTCGTCATACTTTCTTCCCGAACTTTAATAAATACTCGTTCAATTTTACAGTGTACCGAGCCCTTTAGGGCTTATTTCTATCAACGAAACTACGTACGTTGATACAACTTAGTAACCTAAAAAAAAGTCGTTCAAAGCTATATAGCTCGTTGAATTGTGAATTTCTCAAGTGTTTTTGTTCTTGTTTTTGGCTTACAGTATCCGGACATTTTGTATGAAAAGTTTTTTTCTATGGTCAAGCGCTAATTAGCTTTTCAATTTAATATTTAAAGTTGAAAAAGTTGACCAATCTAATTTCAAATAAAGTGTTCAATTTCACCAATTTCCCATCTTGCAATACACTTAACAAAATTAATCTAAATGCGAAAAGTGTCAAATGTCATCAAATGAAAACGGTCCATTTTCATTAAATGACCCTTTTGCCATGTATAAAATTAATCATAAAATGGCGCAAAGTGAAATTAACCATAAGGGACACAAAATTGTTCCCTTCAAGTAACTTATATACCTTCAATATTATAACATGTTTTTAGTATATAAGGTAATGTTTCTGCTATAGTGACTTTTATAACTTTACTATAAAAATTTATCGACTCCATCAATTTTTTATTATCAATGTGATAATAATAACTGCTCTTTCGGCGTTATAATAATTAGGAATTGGATTTTAATTCAATTTGACTGCGGATAAATTGAACTTTAATTAACGATGACAGATTTTTTGCTCTCTTCAACTGACAAATTTAGTTTCGTTTATCATATGTTTTAATTGGCAAAATTCTATACGATTTGAGACAGAACAGTAAAAGAGAAAATACCCATCAGGTTTCATCTATTTATATGTTTAGTGAATGTTGAAAGGTTCCAACATTAAACTTGCGTTTGAAAAGTCTGTGAGGATCCTTTTGATTATTTGTTAAATAGAAACACGTTTGTAGTTTTCAAATATAGTAATATATATTTATATATATATGTATGTATATAAATACCTGTATTGAAAATAGAAAATAACGAAATTTATTTGAATTATATCCAAAGTCGTTTCAATTTGGATGAAGTAAACTTTCAATTAAAGTGATTCCACATTTCAACCAACATTTACATTACAGTTACTTTTTAATTAGAATTAGAAATTTGGCGTAATTTCAATGATTTTATTTGAGCAACAGAAACAAAACAAAACGAAATCTCTTTTAATTATATAAAAATCAACACCATCATTTTATGGAATGATTGACTGCTAGATTTAATCCGAGTATTATTAAAATTTTAATAAAAAAGTCCATCTACCGGATTTCCGACGACGACATTTTGATGAACAAAATCTCTTGTGTAAAGACGAAAAAAATATATATATATATAGCGCGCTATAAAATGAGAATATACCTCCCGAAAAACCAATGCCTATATAGTACAACAATTCCGGATGTAGGAAAATAAAGAGAAAGACCTCTATGTTGGTGGTGCAGACATACAGGAAACACCGGAACTTGTCTTCTGATTATTTATTATTATGGCGTTTATTGTGTTGAGGGTGCACCGAGAGAACGAGATAGATAGATATTTATAGAGGTTATTCCTATTGTACTCTTTAATGCCTCTCTTTTTTTTATTTTATTATTAGTTTTTTATTGTGTACGAATATTTGTGTCTCTCTAATCGTTTAATAAAACGTTCCCCAAATTACAGTTAAATAAAAATTAATATCAAATATTAAAGTTGTTGTGGGTTATATTCAAAAATTATAATACACTTTCTATACTAAATTAACGGAAGTTGTATATTTTCGATTTCCGACTTAATCCTTATCATGGGAAAATTTCCACTTTGTATTATTACAGATTAACAAAAAAAAAAAAAAATGTTTATTCATCGTTATGAAATTATTAAGGCGCGTCTGCTACATCAACGAACAACAAATCGCTTGTTCGAAGCAAACCGCACAAATGAATTTTTTTTGTTTTTTAATAATTTCATAATTTTCTGGATCAAATTCGTACGTGCTAACGAAATCTTTAGGTTATTTTTTTTCGTACTTTCTTCTTTTTATACGATTTATATAAATCGTTGATATTTTCGTCTAGATATGTGTTCGTTCAATGTCTATATGATGTGTTGATAGGAATAGCGCAAGTATTTTGTTGGCGGAAGTGTGAAAATAAGTCAACCTGAAAGTGACATCTGAAAGATATCTTATGAAATTACTAAAGAAAAATGTCTGTCACACAAAATATAAACGATTTTATTCTTATTGTTACAGAATAATAAGCGGAATTTTATATTATTAAATGTTGTTATTCTGCAAAGATTTGTTATTTTTGCTCGATTTTATAGAAAAATAATAAAATGATTTGAAAGTATCTGTAAAACTGATATGTTGAGAAGGAGACGTAATAACAAAATCTATATCTTGATTTTGATCTTCTTGATCAACTACTGAAAAATCTCAAATTGAACGTACAAAATATAGAATGCTCGAACAACAAACGGATTGTTTGTTGAGTGGCCAATCTTCATCAGGCACAACTTGAACTTGTCAAATACAGCTTCTTAATAAAATCGAATTAAAGAAAATGTGAAATTGTCATTTTGCATAAGATGATGGGAAATAATAATAATAAGCAAATTGTCACGATTCTCTAATGTATAAAAGTTGTTGTTTTTTTCTCTCTTTCTTCTTATTTTGGTTCGTTTAAATGAATTGAAAAAGAGTCGAGTTTTAAAATGTGAAAGGGGAGAATGTAAATAATTATAATTGAAACTTGTCTGTGAAGCATATCAAGTGCTCTTCATTCGGCAATTTCGCAACAACTAAATAAAAGGGTTGAACTCACATTTATTGTGCATTATTTCTATATATCTCCATACTCATCTCTAATATTTAATATATACAAAACAGATTAAAATCAATTGTAAATTTTTCCATAGCCATATATATACAGATAGTGATGGAAATGGAATGAGATAGAAAGTGTAATGGTATTCTTTAAGTATTCACCCTTGTCACATATGGAAATATGCGAAACGTTCATAGAGGTTTCACCCTCAAAAGCGACTTCACCCTTATATATATAGTAGAATTTTATAGAGAGAAACTTTACCCCATATATAGCTTTATATTTGAATCTTAACGAAATTCCATAACGTACTTGTATAATTTCGTACAATCTCCACCCTCTAGAATTGCTAAAATAAAATATCACCTATAATCAATGATGATGATAATATAATTTGCGAATGGTAAAAAAAAAAAATCTAATCATTTCCGCATCAAATGTCTATTTGTTGTTGAATCTTTGAGCGATATTCACCCCAAAAATTTCACGCTATGATGCAGGTAATTAATTCACATCTTAAGAAGGGATGAATATTATAATTTGATTCTATGTTTTACTGGGGAAAAATTCAATGTCTATATGAAAAATGATCGCCAGTTTCTACGTTGTTGAGTCTTTATCTATTTTTTGTTTTTGTTTTTAGAATATGTAAATTAGCTTTTTGATAAATTCTAGGTCTATTCGCTTTAAACGCAATATGCATACAATTTCATATGGCTTACGAAGTTATTATATTTGTAGCAGAATAGCGTTGGTGGTGGATTTTGCTATTCATTCAATAAAACTGGAATATAAATCAATGTTGTTTAATAAGAATAATAATAGTATGACTGTTTTCGTTGTTGATTATTGTTCGAATAACAATAACAACAGAAACATGTAATAAAATGTCGTGTTGATACTATTATAGTCTAAATCACATGTATGACCAGACAAAACCAATTTTTTTTTTAAATTCTGGTTCAAAATTTGAACAAAAAAAAACAATTTTATAAGAACAATAGCTTTATCTTATTGTATTGATTCTTAAACACAATGATAATATCGATAAATATATAGCTTGTATGATTTATTTATGTCAGTTTAAATATGAAATGATGTTAATATATATGTTCGATGATTTGTTATAAAATGCCATTAAGTTGGCATACACAGAATATTAATCCGTTCAATTAAAAATTTGGAAACATAAAAATTAGAATAATTTATTCACAAAAAATTCATTATTTGCAATAATAAGAATGAATGCGAAGACCGAAATCGGTTGAAAAAATGAACGAAACAAAAGAAAATGAAATCAAATTACATGAGAAAAATTGGATTTAGGGGAATCAGGTTACAAATTCATTCTATAATCAAAAAAAAAATAAATAAATGAAATTGTTTTTCTCTTACATCATATATGAAGATTTGATATTAGTTTTGTTATTCCAAAAAAAAAAAAAAAATGATCCATAAAGACAATTGAAATTCACAGAGATATTCCACACAAGAAACGTAACGCAAAATGTATTGCAATTAGAGCAGAGTTAATGGATTTTAAAGCTTAACAAATTCCGCATAGTAAACGTAACGAGATTTTGTTTTTTTTTTAATTAGAATAAAATAGGAACAAGTAACGCTTATTTTACTGTAATTAAAATAGAAATGAAGGAATTTTGTTTGATTTTCAACAGTAATCAATGCCGTACTATAGACATAACATAAAATTAACTTTTATATTTTTAATTAGAATAGAATTGAATACCGTTTTTTGTTTCGCCTTCGTCTTTGATTTTTAGATAGAAATCAATCCAAACAAAAATACAGAATAGAAAGGAAAAACGTATAACTTTAAAATGTTTATTTTCTTTTTTGCTTTCATTTATATATTTAGATACCGAATTGAATGTCTGCAAAATATCCTGAATCCATTAACTGTCCATTTATCAAGAGGCAAGGGGAATAATTGAAAAGTCATTTTGGAAGAAGATTTTTTAGCTTCTAGAATTCTTAATCAAATTTACAAAACATCCATTATAATTAAAATTGGAGTTATTATTAAATATTTGTGTTTATATACGAAGAAAAAGAGATATATCTCGTATATAAAAGCGAGAGAGAGAGAGAGAGAGATTGAAATAATAATCGTTCCAGTTAGGAGTCAATATTAACATTTCTAGGCGTCATAACCGACAGCCAAAATGACAACCCTTAATCCTTCAAGTTATGACCATTGCGGTGATATCGAGTGAGTATACCATCAACGTGAATATATACAAAGCCCCATTCTATATATTTACCAATATTGTACATAACAATAATAATAATTTAACGATAAATTACCTTCTCTAACACGACTCAATTCCATTGAACGACATTGTTCGGATGTACAAGATGTTGTTTGTGTATCTCGTCCATTACAAGTTTTCCTTCCTTGACCACTTCCAGGTATACACTGGCGTTTCCTTGTTTTTGTACAATCAGCATCACAATCGGACCATTCCGACCATGCTGACCATCGTGCCGGTTCAACTAAACAAAAAACGGAAACAATAGATAATAATTAAAGTAATTTCTAAAAAAATACTAATTCTAACACCAAGAAATATTTTTTTTATTGATTTTAATTTACCATATGCGTTATCGTAATTGTCGTAGTCATAAGCCGTATCCAGAACCACTTCTTCTACCGTGTCCAGCATGATTATATTAATAATATTAGTGAGAGAAATTATTTTGAAAATTCTTTAAAAAAAATTTATTATAAATTACCTTGCGGACATGGGATGCAATCTTTTGTACGACGTACAGTAGAACCTTGACATGGAGCACCACCATTACTCGGTGGCGGATTCGTACATGTTCTTGTACTCATCTTTCCTGTCGACAAAGTAGAGCCAGGACAATGGCAATCTGTCCATGGCGACCATGGCGACCAACCACCATTGACTGGAACAATACAAAGAAGAAGAAAAAACACTATTAGGTACTTGCGAAAATTGTTTTGCTATTTGGGAAAACATTCTGGATAAATTCCTCCTATTTTTGTTTATTTGTTGTTTTAATGATCGTCCTTCTTCTATTTATTGTTGGATAGTTCATTTGATTAATTATAAATCCGATGACATCAACATACTTACTATATAACCAATGAATTTTAATTAATTTCGTTTTGCTTAATTGATTTAAAGTCAAAATGTTACTACATACGATCCTATGTGACACTTAATTTGGAGAAATAAAGAAATAACTTCCTAATTGATTTCAAAAAGCCGATTTAAATTAGCGTCTATGAATTCGACCAAAATGATGATTATCCAGAGAAACAACATTTTTTTCAAATTGTAGTAACATTAAGTCATTAGTTTTTTGTTTTAATTTTTGACAGAAGTTATAAACTATCAAAATAAAAATAAAAAACTAAAGAAATGTTCAGCTGGTTGAATCGTCAACAATTAATCCAGCACGGTTGTTATGAGAATGTGGTTGAGGGTTTGAAATGTTGTTATAAGAACAAAATGTTACCATTAGAACAACATTATTTATTCCATGAATTCCATTCACCATCATTGAATGATGCCGATTTCGATGCAAAACCAATGATATTATTAGTTGGTCAATATTCAACTGGTAAAACAACATTTATTAAATATTTATTGGAACGCGATTTTCCTGGTATGAGAATTGGTCCGGAACCAACAACCGATCGATTTATTGCTGTCATGTATGGTGAAAAAGATGGTGTAATACCTGGTAATGCATTAGTTGTTGATCCGAAGAAACAATTTCGACCATTATCCAATTTCGGTAATGCATTTCTGAATCGATTCCAATGTTCGTTGGTTGATTCGCCAGTATTGAAAGGCATGTCGATTATCGATACACCCGGAATATTGGCAGGTGATAGTCTCGCTATTTTCATAGAATAATTAAAGGCACATCGATTGTAGGGGCAGGTGAAATTTTACGAATCGATGTGCTTCTACAATATTATCGAATAATCATGGATGTTGTTGTTGTTGTTGTTGTTATTAGGTGAGAAACAACGTATAGATCGTGGTTATGATTTTACTGGTGTTTTGGAATGGTTTGGTGAACGTGTTGACCGAATAATTTTACTGTTCGATGCACATAAACTCGATATATCGGATGAATTCCGTCGATCTATTGAAGCGCTACGAAAACATGACGATAAAATACGTATAGTCTTGAACAAAGCCGATATGGTTGATCATCAACAATTGATGCGAGTCTATGGTGCATTGATGTGGTCCTTAGGAAAAGTATTACAAATGCCGGAAGTTGTACGTGTTTATATTGGAACATTTTGGGATCAACCATTACGTTACGATATTAATCGACGTTTATTTGAAGATGAATCCTATGATTTATTCAAAGATTTACAGAGTTTACCGAAAAATTCGGCATTACGTAAATTGAATGATTTAATTAAACGGGCACGTTCAGCTAAAGTTCATGCATTAATTATCGCCGAACTTAAACGTATGATGCCGGCAATATTCCGTAAAGATAATCGTAAAAAGGATTTAATTAATAATTTAAAAGAGATTTATGAAAATCTACAAAAACAATATAATATATCGATCGGTGATTTTCCCGATATAAATAAAATGCAATTATTATTATCAACGTACGATTTTACGAAATTCCATTCAATGAAAATAAAATTATTCGATACAATTGATCAAATGCTAAATGATGATATAGCACAATTGATGTCGATGGTGACTTATGAAATTAACGAAATTGGTAAAGCGGACATTAAAGGCGGTGCTTTTCAACAAGTTGAAGATCAACTATCACCATTCGGTTATCAATGTGGTGAAGGTATTAATGCTGGTGTTGGTGAGCCTGATTGGATTGTTAATAATAAACGTACGAATTATGATGATATTTTCGATAAATTATCACCAGATGGTTGTAAAATTTCTGGAGCTATTGCTAAAGATGAATTTATTAAATCAAAATTACCAAATTGCGTATTGGGGAGAATTTGGAAATTAGCTGATGTTGATCATGATGGTTATCTTGATAGAGATGAATTCGCATTAGCTATGCATTTAATTAATATTAAAATTGATGGTAATGATTTACCAACAAATTTACCACAACATTTATTACCACCAAACAAAAAATAAATTTACACACACACATAAAAAATAAATAATTGATTTTTGGCTTTGCTTTAATCAACTTATAGCACTAAATAACGGAAACAAAAGAAAAAGAAAAAACGGGGAGAAAGCCCAGGAAAAATAAAACGTTAATTGAAACGGATCACTTTGAAAAGAGAAACTAAGGACACACACACAAATACAACTTTGGTCAAAATTCGAGAATTCCAACATAGAGATCGACACACACACACACACACACGCATTTTCTTAGACACTAAAACAATTAAACTATAAAGAAGAATAAACCTTTTGTCGTAATTGCATCTGTATTAGTTCCAACATTTAATGGTTTCCTTTAGTTTAGAGATTCGGGTGAATTTTCGTGGTAGAATAATTACAGGAAAATGTTGAGAGAATTAGCGATGTCCCAACGATAAATCTCGAATACTTTAGTGAACAGAAAAAAAAATTAAAGCGTAATCGATAAAGAGAAGATCAAAATTGATGGCAATTTTTTTTCCCAATAATAATGGAATTAAACTTCAATTTTGCTCTCGATTTTTCCGGGATTTTCATTTGCCAAATTATCTCGCCAATCAATTATTAGCCTCCTATTACAATTTTTTCTCAGCAAACAAATAGAATGCTCTACAGGAATTCATCTGAATTTAATTGTGATTTCTACAAATGCTAAGAGTATTTTCCAATTTCTGCGGTTTTTCCAAATGCTTTTATTGGAATTTTTCAGTCGATTTTCTACATTCGACATTGAAATTTCAATATTTTAACATTTTATTGAATCTTGTCACTTTCTATCAGTTCATCTGTTATCAGATTCTTGTTTCAAAACTGAATTATTCGGTGGAGGAATTAC
>JAZBGX010001495.1:0-17515 GCA_037414775.1 Zonitis immaculata
TCGCAGAGTTGATTGGTTCTCCTCACAAAAAACTGCTAAATTTTAAATGAATTTAACCTTTTGCGTGCTTGAATGAGGGGGTTGTTGTTACCGACGGCCATTGTGTTTTTCCTCTAGTTCTTGAATGGTTGTTATGTGGTTGATTTTTAATATTTTTTGGATAGTTGGGTTTGATGTTTGGTAGAAGATAAGTATTTATATATTATATATTTAATTACACAGCAAATACAAATAAAATTACAAGTGCAATATACGGTGGTGTTGGATTGTGATCTGTTGTCCCTAGTATCACCTGATTTTTTCTTAAACAATGGTAGTGGTCTCTGGATTACGAAGAAAATATTTTATAGTAAATTAATGAGCTTAAGTTATATGTATAATGCGATGGACACTCAGTTGATACAAAACAGAGAAGAACATCTTTTATTTTGAGTAATGTTAAATTAATTTTGCTATAATCATTCTGTAATATTTACTTTGTTTTGTAACATTTAATGTAAATGGAATATATTATGTATTTATCTAGCTTTTTGTTTCAGTTCAAATACCTTTTTAAAATTTAAGTATAAATATATACACATCATAGATATACGCGTGCGCAATGCGTCGTTTAAGGTTATGTCATTTTCAAATTTCCCGCTTGCCACCACAGAAACATGGCGGCTTTGTTGCCAACATTTAACATGGGGTTTTCATTTCTTAAGTATTACTGTTCTGTGCTGGCTATCCTATGTTTTATACAATCATTGAGTTAGTGGTTTAGTGATTATATTAGTCTATGGGTGCCCCTAACAGCAATCCAGATATATAATGGAAATCAATGATGACAGCTAGATAAAAAGTAAACAATTATATAGCAATTTTTTTTTTGTCGAATAGAATCTAAATAAAATACTAGAGTAATTTTATAAGTTGTTTATAGAATACTTGAAAATTTCTGTTGTTATCAAATCATGACGTCTGTTATCTAGACAATTGTTATTGATAGAATTATCGATGGATAAGACAGTGAGAGAGAAAGAGTAAGGTTAGTATTTAGGAACAATAATTAGCAATAAAAATAACAATAACATTTTTGATCACTAAGTATTCACTTCTCTATTATAATTCTGTTTCAGTGCATTAAAATCGACCGATTGGTAAACATGACATTAGTAAATTATATAGTTTTATATTGGAAACCATTAATATGGTCATTAATATTCAGTATTTTTGGTTGTTTAGCAAATTATTTCTTTATATTACCATTGAATGGCATCTATTTAATTATTTATGTAATGATAATCAGTATTTCAACAGTTTTTATTAGTTTTAAAGTTTTACAAAATTTTTTACAACAAAATCGACCAATTAACTTCTGTGCTTATAATAATAATAATAATAATACTAATACTAATAATAGTAAACTAATCAATAAGAAATTACAAACCGAAAATATACCAAATAAAAATTGTATTGAACAATTAAGTATTGATATTGAAAAGTATTTTATAAGAGAATGGTTTACTGGTATAAGCAATGATGAGATATTCAATAATGAATGTTTGGAAATTATTGAAGAAATTTTACAAAAATTGATAACTGTTCAATTGAAATTAGAAAAAGACGTTGTTATTTATGGTAGTTTGAATTTATATTTGAAACATTTGAAGGAATTCCGACGCAGTCTAAAACGCAAAGAGAGATACGGTGGAAATATTAGCGAATTATATCAGTAAATCATTTTATTATTATTATATCATCAAAAATCAATTAAGCATTATTTTTAGATATTCACATACCTGTAGTGATTCAAGCAAATCCACAAATTATTTCTTACATCAATTAACAATGACTTTATTGAATCACTTTTTTAATTGGGAATTGAGTAATTCATTACCATATCGTATTTTAATGGCAATTATCTCCCAAAAATTCACTTTATATGCATTAAATTTACTATCGAATCCGAAATTTTTGAATTATCACATTTTAAAATGGTCTTGTTCAGAAAAACAACAACAACAATTACAGTTAAATAAATATAATCGAATACGATTGAAAAATATTAAAATTGATACAAATTTAATTGATGAAACGATCGATATTGACCAAAACGATAAAGAAACAGAAATTCAAACAATTTCCAAAATTGAAACTAAAAAATCAGTTACAAATAATGAGGAAGAGGTGGGATTTTTCGTTTTTTATCTATTCAAAATTATATCAATCCGATTTTATTTTATTTACAGTTAGTTGAACAAATTGAAACTGACAATGTGAAGATTTATGAACCGAAAAGTTGTAAAACATGGTACGATTCATATGATTTAGAATCGGTAACTTTAGGACAAGATATTTTAGATATGATCGATGATTGTGATAAAGACCAAGATGTAATAGATGGTAGTACTAATAAAGATGATACATCACCAAAAACTTTATTAGATGAAGTAAAACAATTTACAACATCAATTGAAACAACAATAAAACCAATTAGTGACGTTACAATACATAATATAAAAGATTTACAAGAAAGTACTGTTAATCATGTTGTAAGACCTGTATCGCAAGCTACATCAACTGCATTACATAAAATTGGCGGTCTACATTTACAAGTAATTGCATAATTTGTTAATTCAATCATTATTTGTTTTTAATTGTAGGACGAAGCGGCTGGTGTTGTTGAAGGTTTGATTGATTTTGGACGTACGAGAATACGAAAAGGTCTCCGATTGACCGGTCTTCAAGATCTCGACCAATCACAACAGCTACAACAACAACAACAACAATTACAATTGAAACAACAACAAGAACAACATAAACGAGGTATTGTAAAAATGCCACATGTTGAATCGCAAGAGAAAAGCGAAGACTCGGAAACAACTTGGATCAATCCATTACAGGAAGAATTGGTATTTATTTATCAATTTTATTGTCGTAATATAAATGTAAATCAATTGTTTTGATTAATTAGTTAAGTAGTGATGTGGATGAACGTAAAATACCATCAATTTTAACCCATACAAGTGATGATGGTAGTCCAGAACCGGAATATGAAGAAGCAGCCGATTTAGCTACAAGTATAGCGAAATTACGTACATTACTTGAACAAAAAACATCAGAATCATCTTTATCAACACCAGCTATTAGCCCAATGTAATTGTAATTTTTTTTATTATAACATTAATTAAATTTGAATTAATAATAATAATGATAATAACGGAACTTTAGGCCGCAGGAAGAATTTACTAATAATATTCTATTAAGTGAAAGAGATGAAGTTGATGGTATGATGCCGAGTTTTTATAAATTTTGTGCAAAAACAGCTACCGGTGTATTACATAATACATTGAATACAATAAAAACAGCACTCCCTGGTAATATTACCGATTATGAACGATGTGAAAATAATGAGAAATGGTTATTTATTGAAGGTTCAACTAGTGTAAGTTTATTAAGAAAAAAAAATTGAATTAAATTACGAAATTGTGTAATTCGATTATTTTCAAATGTTAATCTTATGAAGCCAGATTAATTATTTCGATTATGGTTTGTGTTCTATTATGATGAAAAATTCTAAAATTACACAATTTTGTATAATTAAGTTGTAGGCTGTGACAATTCGTCTGACCTATAAGTTCCTCGTAACTGATGTAGGGCCCAATGCAGTTAATTTCCTTATGATGATCCGTAGATGAAACTAACTGCTATGATATTAACTAAAATTTTAAACATTTAATGAATTTCCGAGCAAGCAAAGATGATCGTATGGACTAATTTTGTTTCTTTACAAAAGATTATTGAAAATTTCACACTTGCTCAATCAAAGTTTGAGTATGCAAAATAATTATTTGTTGCTGAAATTACTTCAGAATTTAATCCATTTTTCTTCTCAACATGTAAAAAGAGGCAGAAATTTGAAACAGTCAAGTCTTGTGAATAGGGTGCATGCGGTACAACTTCATGAATCTCAGCCACCACTTTGAGAACTTTGTGACTGGCAGCAGTGTCCTGGTCAAAAACAAAAAATTGTATTCATCACCAAACTTTTCTCGCTAATTTTTAGCTTGGTGTTAAGTTTCGGACGTCCATAGTAAAAAAATGGCGAAAAATGTCATAGATAGCTAAATATATATACGTTGCAGTTTTTAATCCACTCAACAAACGCGCCAACCACCGTACATCGTGTTGTTAATTTTCTCATCCCTAAGATCTCAATTAGGATGTGATGTGACTTTTCTTTCGATTTTAGACGATTTTTTCAGGTGTAGCCGATTTTGGTCGTCCAGGACGCGGACCATCTTGCTTCTACTCCGCTTTTATTTATGTCGGACATAAAACCTCTGATAAAAAATATTTTATCATGGCTCTAACACCGAACATTCTCATAAATATATAAAACAGATTCATCCATGAAAACTCTATTCAATTCTTGATTATAAAATTTACAATTTTTAAAAATACGCGAAACTTTCCCATATGACAGTTAGATTCATTTCCGGTAAAGTCTATCTTGAATCTGTAGGTCGTAAGCAAATTGTATTTAAAAGAATTCCATTTAATAGGATAATGATTTATTACCACGAATGGAGAAATTATTGAATGAACGTAAAGTATTTTGTACAATTGATACAGCTTATGAAGCAATTGATTCTTTATTACCATTAGATAAGAGTCAATCGGCAATTCAATTTAAAGGTAAAAAAAATTGTAGAAATGAATCAATGGAAAAGAAATATATATATATTTTTTTGTAGATGAACTGGATGATTTTGAAGTTAAATTACCTGTAACTAAAGCTTTATTCGATATTTTAACTGAACTATTAGCCGATTACAAAGATACATTACTAACACAAGAACCTGTGATTAAATCAGTATTATTATCATTTGGTAATTATATTGAAGATAATATTATAGCAAATATTGATTATTCCATTAATTATTGGTGTATGAATGCTAATATACCTGAATATAGTAATAATGAAACATTATCTATTGAATTTGAAACATTTATTGATAATATTTATAAAAATGTTCCAGGTAGAAGTTTTAATTAATTTTAGGAATATTTAATTTTATGTTTTTTTTTTAGATTATTTACGATATACATTTAACGAGAATGTTATCAAACATTTATTAAGATTATTTATATCATCATTACAAATAAGAAAAATGAATCAAGATGTTTTAATGCAAATTTTCGAAATCATTTGTATTAAATTGATAGATGGCAGTAAAAATTTGTCAGTAATTTCAGCTTAAATGTGATTATAAAAATAACAAGACAAAAAAAAAAGAAAGAAAGAAAAACAGACCAATAAAAATGTATGTTAGATAAATTTATTCGTTTATCAACTATGATCATATTTATCTGATTCTTTACATAATTCAACAAATAAACCTTTACCACGATTCGGTATATCCGAATAACGTTTTTTACCTTTCGGACAGAGTGTATTCGAATATTGAGTGTCACGTTTCCTAGAAAAAATATTATTATAATTATTATTATTAGTATTAATATATAATTTGAATATACCCTCTTCCAGGTAATTCCATTTGATCAACAGATACACTTTGTACATATAAATGATCATTACACCAAAATAGACATATCGTTTTCGGTTCGAGTACATTAACTTCATATTGCCAACTTAATTCGACTTTCTTAATATTATCATTTAAATCAATAGGATGTGATACAATCATTGTATATGTTGTACCATGTTCTAGTTTCATATCACCGGATGGTGTTAAGTCAGCATGAACAACACCATTTTGACTATAAATTGATGCTTTGATGAAACCTTGTACCCAAGATTCAGCTATTTGTGGTTTCGCTAATTCTATCCGTACTCGATAGATTCGTCCTTTAATTTTTTGTTTAAATAATAAATAATTGAAATCATTTATTTTAATAATTATATTGATACTTACTACAAAATGGAAATTCACGTCCTGTTATTAAATAATATTTATTACCAATTAAATCCGGTAATTTCGATGTAATTTCATTTTCTAATCCCGGACTGTTATCAGCATGATAGCCCATTATAGCACAATTATTTGTACCAGGTCGACATGTGAAACATTTACCGGTTGAGAATTGTTCGAAATTTGTACATTGCCTACCAACATACGGACATCTAGTATTGATGCTATCAATAAATAATTTTATAGCTCGGACATGATTACAAGCAACCAAAACACGAGATGCTTCTTCTAAACCATCTCTAATCAAAATTTTTGGAATTTCATCTATATATCTCTCTTCTTCGTTTATTTATTTATTTATTTATTATTAATTTACCTAATTAAAGTTAATGGTACTAATGGTGTTTGTGTTATATCACAACCTGGTTGTTCTTTACCATTATTTGGATAAAAATCAAGATGTCCACATGGTTGCGACATACCATAACCAAGAAATATAATACCTTTACCATCTGTATGGATAACATCAACGAAATCGGCATCGGTTGGATCTAAACGTACATGTGATGGCATACCTTGGAAAAATGGTTCGGCTGGATCTAAACCAGTTATACGACCCAAATTTGGTATTATTGAACCAGCATAGCCGGCTGTATGTGCACCCAATGAATGACCAATGATATGTATATCTTTTGTATCTAATATATCATAAATTTTCAATAAGAATTTAATTAAATGTGCAATTTCTAAACCAACTAAACGTGTATTAGCTGTTGCTTGTGTATATAATGGTAAACTACCACCAGCCCAATCGACAATAATTATATTCAAATCATCGGCTTTTATTAATTCATCTTTCATATCTTTTACCCAATTTGATAATGGTGTATCAATAAAGCCGTGTATTATGAATTTTGTTTTCTTTTTTGGATCGAATGGTGATTTTTTTATTGTATCATTATTATCGACTTTTATATAAATACCTTCATTTGGATTGTCACGGGTATATAGAATGAATCTTGTATTTATTACGGATCTAGGTAATGGGAATAGATTGATTGGACGTAAAATTAAATGATACCAACTTCTTGTTATATTTAAACAACCTATATCGTCATAACATCTCGACTCATTCTCATCTGAAACAAAACAAAAAAAATAAAAAGATTTTCTAGTAATAAGTTACAGGATGGAACTTCAACACTGTCAAAATACGAGGAGTTATCCAAAAGTAATGATAATAATCGATACAAAAACATAGTTTATTAGATAAGATATAATTTATTTTTCAACGTAGTCTCCTGACAAATCGGTACACTTGGTCCATCACTTCTCTAAAGCACGAATTTACATCGAATAAAACTTTTATCTTGACTAACCCAAAATGCTTCCACAGCGGCCATCACCTCTCTATTGCGTTCATATTACTTATCCCTGAGCCATGACAATCTAGCTTTGTGTGCGACTGCGTTGTTCTGGTGAAACAGCACTTTAGCTCGCAGTTTGCCTCGCACTTTTTCCTTAATAGCTTCCCGCAATCTTTCTATTTGATTAACGTGAGAAGAGCCTGTAATGATGTTACTCTTTACCAAGTCATCCAATAAAACGGACTCTATAAGATTGCGACTATAATTTTTTTCCGTTTCGGTGTTGACAGTCGTTTTCAAGTCATTTATTGTTATTAAGTCTCGTCTATTGTCACAAACCGAGTCAAAAATTTGTGCGGATCAGTCTGGCAATATTCAAGATTTGCTCTTGGAATGCCTGTCGGCTCGTTTCATCTTTCGCTCGGTCGTCATCATTCTGGATACACAATGTCCCTTGTTCATGTGAAGATCGTCGCTGAAGATCCTTTGTACACTGCCGTATGAGATCTCTATGACCTCAGCTGAATGTTTGATGGTCACTATTCGGTCAGCTATATTTTCGACTTTTTTCACATTTTCGACGGTGTGGATTGTAACTCGAAAGCATGTTGTTCAAGTGTTTCGTTTGATTCCATTCTTTTTCGTTCCGTGTGCTTCGTACTTTAATTACCATTCCGTTAGTTTACCAATTAATATAGTCCGTTTCGTGCTAGTTGATTATATTGTTGTAGTTATTAAAATTAATCTAATTTTGCATTTTATTGATTAATTTCGTACTGTAAATAATATGAAGAAAATTTCTACATTTTACTGATTGAATATTTGACTAATAACCGAAAAGTGAAATCGATTGTAATAAAAATTATGAAATGATCATTAAAAATTGATATAAGAAATGTAAGGTTGATAATTTGTAATAGATTATTGTCTTTTATATAATAATTGAGTTGTTGTTGTTGTTGTTGTTATTGTTAAGTGACAAATTCAATGTTGCAATTTTTATAAAAATTTGAAATTACTAACAATAATTAATTTATTACAATGAACACTTTGGAATGTGGTAACTATTGTTAATTTATGATAATCGGAAAACTTAACAATTCCGAATTTCAAATTATAATTTTTATTGCCCAAATCGAAAAAAGAAAAATTAATTTCGAACAATTTTATGAAAGTGTTCCGCCAGTCGCTTAAAGCAGGAAGCACACTATGGTGGAACAGAATGTCACGGAACGTAAAGAGAAGAATAAGTGAAAAGTGGCGGGTGCCAGGTGTGGGGAGTATGGTGGAAGCGCTAGAATTTTCCTGTCTGATTCGGCGATTTTTTGTCAAGTAGCTATATCTGCATGTGGCCGGACATTGTCGTAATTTGCTTTCTTTTAAACATCACCGGACTCCTTTTTTGGAATGCTTTCTTCAACTCGTCCATTTGCCGACAATATTTCTGCAAATTGATTTCTTCGTTGACTTTCATAGGTTTAAATATTCCATCGTATACAAAGCTTTCTAATTATCAGGCTCAAGCTACGTCTTAAGGTGGAGGAAGCAGGTTGTTCTGGCTCACAGTACGCTCTTTCCCTTACGATGTTTTCATGAATAATCTACTAATCTACTTTTCAACGTTAGATATTATACTAACCAAGAAATGTTCACTTTTGTTCCGAGCAGGCAGAGATGTACTTATTACAGTGCAATCACAATTTTTTTTCACTTGATTCATAAGGTTCCGTCTGGAATATTTATAGATCAATTCTACTTTCTGGATATCATCTAAAATAGTTTGTTGAGGTAAGTTGAGCTTTTCCGCGATTTCCGAGGTTGTCAACAAAGGATCTTGGCTGATTATGGTCTTTACAATATCGTCCCAGCAACGATATTTTGGTACTTCCACGGACTATATAATTGTTGAAAATTATAAGAATTTTCCATTATAAGCGTGTATAATGTTTCATATTTTCTAAACAGCTATTGAAAAAGCGCCCCAATGATAAAACATTCTTTAGATGTTAAACTTTGAATTCTCAAGTGCGTTTTTTATTTCTTCCACTAGTGCACAAGTTGTTGACGAGAAAAGCAACTTCAGGAACACCCATGTCAGTATAAATCAAATATTTTGTTTAATATTGGGAATTTTTTGTTAATGTTCGATTTTATTATCAGTGAAATTAAAAAAGTAATAATAATAAATGTGGTAAATTAATGTTAATCTGTATAAATTTAAAAATTATTTATGGCAACAGAATCAATAAAATTTAATAAATTGTTCGAAAGTTGGATTGATTTCTAGTTGGAATGCTACAAGAATGAAAGCTAAATAATAATTAATTTGCAATGGCACGATTCTATATCATTTATCTTTTATTATAAGAACAGGATAAAACAATTTTACAATTTAACAAAATATACCCACCGACATTCATTCATTTATATGCAAGAGATCTCTCTCATAAATGTGTAGAATATAGCTGGAAGCATACTGGAACGGATTAGAATGGAATGAAACGAGAAATTTAAATAGTATGATTTTAAGTTAGAGATAACTAATGTACGATGAGATGAATTTTTCATTTTCTAAAATTGTCGTTCTATTCCGTTCCATTCTTTTTCACGATAGTGTGTTTCTTGCTTAATGCGACTTGCACGTAAATTCACAAAAATGTACATATTTAAACTACTTTCTGTCGTTTGATTCACTTTTTTATTACTATTCTTTCAATAAAATGAAAGATTTTGAAAGCGCCACTAATGTATTTGAAGACAATAGATTTCACCTTGAATGTTTTTTTTTTGTTTCATTTTTCTAATTTTAATGATCATTCATTTAAGATACGACCTCAACCTAGACATTAACATAAACAAGTCGCTTATATAACACATGCTAGACTGGTATTAGTAATAATAATAACTTTTTTGTGAAGTTTTCGAATAATAATTGTTGTTTTTTTTTTTAATGGTGATGCAATTAAGGTAGTTATATAGCTACGCTAATGGATTATTGTATTATTTTTTTCAATTGTATATTTAATTAAAATAATAATAATAATAATGGTGATAGTTGTACTTACAAGGTAACCATGGAATGTTGACTTCGATACGATCGGATCTTGCCCAATTGAATGTATCTAAAATACCAGCATAAACTACACGAAATATTAAAATAATTGCACTAATTTTATGTAAATAAATCAGTCTCATTTTAATTATTATTTACGTTTTCTTTCTTCATAAAAAAATTGTATATTAGAATTAAAATTGATGAATGGCACACATGAAAATTTATAGATTATTGATTTGCTTTGAAAATTAATTAATTTCATCTAATCATTAAATAGTAATAATAATGATAGAATTGATGGTAAAAAATCATTAATAAGATAATTGGAAATTTCTTTTTTTCTCTATGTATGGATGTGATTTATCTGAAAAAAAAAATAATAAAAAATTAGTAACTCTCTTTAGTGAAAATAATCGATAATTATTTGAAACAAATTCGAGTATAATTTACCATCAAAATTAAAAGGAACCATAGAAATTTACCATGGAATAAATAACTTGTAAATATTCATGGATCTCTAAAAAATTTGCTGATTTATGATAAAGACAGTAAAAATATTATTAAATTCCATGAAAAGTTCTCTTAAAATATTGGATACAATCTGACGAAGATGGAAGATGACAATGAATAGAGAAATGATTATTGTGAAATTGGCGGGTGCTCTATCTAATACTAAACGCTCTGTATAAAAAGCGTAAAATTCAACATCAAATTCGGAATTTTTATATCAAAAAAACACAAGGCATATTCAATACAATCAAAGTACAGTGAAATCTTTCTTGACCATGGCGCAAAAGGTCTATTGAGCGTTGTTCTCTTTGGAAACGACAATATTATTTTCTCAAGAATTTTTTTTTCTCTTGGACGGACACTTTTGTAAATTTATTCCACCGAACAAAAATGTTTTGAGTGTCTATAATGTTGCCCAGTACTTATGGCTTAGAGTTTTGAGAAACATGGCCATTATGAGAAGTATCTACGTCACGTTTCACGTTACGATAAGATACAACAATTTTCTAAAAGTTCTATTGAATCTTTTCTAAATGAGTATCTTAGTTGGGTGAAAATTCTTCTTTCGTTTTTTTCTAGGTGTCCGCTCAAGAGAGGTTTTACTAGCTGCACGACTGAATATCCAAGACAAATTATTCATCGCGTCCTGCATTACTTTGTGTGATTGAATTTTTCACAAAAGGCTGTTCAACTTTGATAATATTAAATCCAGAATGCCACCATATTTTAAATATTAAGAGGGATCCTTGGGAATATTTTCATCAAAATCTGAATTTGAGGGTGATCCTTATTTGTTTATTGCCTTAATTTTTTTGTTCAATTCGTAATAAACTCGTTGTGACTGGAATTGTGATCATGACCATAATTTTGCTCGACAAAGATCAAGATCCAGATTTTTTGAATATTATTGAGATGAATAATTTAATAAAATTTAGTTTATTATTATATTAGAATTAAAATCAGAATATCAATGTCAATAGCATGATTCCATCAAATTAATTATTATTAAACTTTCATATTGAAATAATTGCAATTACAAATTTGAATTGGTTAATTAAATTAAATTGATTAATTAAAATCTAAAGGAATTAATTCCGAGTTTTATTACAATAGAACGGTACAGAATTAGGTACATAGTAGGCTAAATTTACATTGCATACAAATAGTAGAGGTATCGGAAAGAAGTGTTTTTTTTCACATTAAATTCAAACAAATAGATTTTTAAGAAGTTTGTACTTTTAATCAATTTTGTAATCACTCTCGTTATGACCAAACTTTTGTCATGCAGTATGCATTTTTTGCCACTTAGAAAATGCTGTAGCGATTTGAATACATGGAATCCGAGAGTGCAATATCGGTCGAGTACGATAGGTGAGACAATACCTCCCACTCTTGTACATTAACTTTTCCTAGGGCTCATCTAGCGCGAAGCGGATTTGCATTATCGTTTTGCGGAATAACGCCTTTACTGTTGGCAATCGCTGAGGATTTTTCAATTAAAGATTGATATACTCGATTCAATTGTTTGCAGTAGAGGTCTGCATTTACAGTTTGTTCAAATTTTAACACTCCAAAATGAAGTCGTGAACACTCCACCAAACACTCAAAAGCAACATTTTGAGACGTAAAGCCTGATCGGGCGATTCATTCAGAGAGAGCCATTACCTTTTGCGTTATGAGTAATCATTGAGGACCAAAATTCCATCGCCAATATATAACCAATCAAAAACACGCTTCTATATTGTATCGCTGAAGCAATAAGTTGCATGCGGTGGGTCGTTTACATCTTATTGCTTCAGCTTAATAATCTATATTATGCGATACCCAAACACATACTCTGCTTATTTTACCTATCTATAGTAGATGTTCTTGGATTGCCGATCAAGGTTGGTTGCGAGCGTTTGACAATTCCTCCATTGCTTCAATTTCCGCCCTTAGCTAGTCATTATCCAAAATTGTTGGTCTTTCTGAGCGATACGAGTCGAAAAGATCAAAATTACCGGATTTAAATTTAGAAAACCACTTTTGGCATTTACGAACGTCTAATGCATTCGAATAATCCTCGTAAATGTTTTGGTATGGCAACTTTCGCGGTACTTATGAAACTAAAGAAGCAAACAATGTCGGATATGTATAACCACAATATTTCCATTATTGACTCTCTTTCTTTTTTTGTTTATTTGATACTTAAACCTATAATGATTAAATATTATGCAAAGAAATTTTAAAGAAAAAGCTTTCACTTATTGTGTAAAATTATTAGTATAGAACGTATCAGAATTTTATAAATGTTTCTCTTTAATTTCGTTACTATTGTTTAAAAGTTGATTATTATTTTCATTCATTTCTATAATCTAAGATCCTGAAATTTTCTTTCATTCGTAGAAAACTATCAAAAAATTATTCTAATGATAATATTTGATCAAACTAAAAATTATCAGAGTATTTATTGGAATTTATTATTGAAAGCCATATGTTCGGAATTTCTAAATTTCTGTGATTCGAAATGAACATTTTGATCATAACAATTTTTATTATTGTCAAAGTATTGATTGTAATTTATTATTAAAAGCCCACATGTTCGTAATCTCTAATGTTCTGTTATACTCGAAATTTACATTTTAATCACCTTTTTATTTTGGTGATTTTCTATAAATTACAAATTTGAATCAAATGGACGTAGCATTGAAAGACCCTCCTTTTTTTAGTCAAATATAACGAAAATTTTATAATATTATGTTAAATTTCCAATTGAAAAACAAGTGACGTTGAACTTTTGAGATCGTAATTAAATTATCTCTATATTTTTTTTCCTAAATTTTTGATAACAATTTGATTATAATTAATTAATGAGTCATTTTAATTATGAATCATAAATTAGAATTTTTACTTGACGCATTATCAGTCGAATTATTTACAAATAATGTAAAAATAACAGATATACGTCAAGTATATAGATTATGTCTTGTATGGCGAGCTTTAGAATTTTTTCTGATAATTGAATCGCAATATTGATAAAAGATTACCGATTTTCGTAGTTCTCCTTTGGACTATTTGAAAATGTTGGCTTTTCCTTATTGAGCTCAAGGTTTATTGTACATATTGGTATGATTCTAATTAGACCATGGACATTTTCTAGACGTCTATGACCTAAGGAAATCGTGTGTATACAATATAAGGTTAGAAAATAACGAAACATAAGTCAATGGGCTCAAAAGAATGCCTATTATGTAAGTGTTATTATCATTAAAAAAAAATTTTTAGATGGATAGATAAACTTTTTCAAATAAAACTATAACTGTATTAGGTCCATGTATTGACTCTATATATGGTTGTTGTCAACATGACCTACATTAATCATTTTATTTCTATTCTTCAATAGTATTTCGATCAATAATATATCATTTTTATTTCAGTGATAGTTTGTTGGTATGTTATTTTTTTTTATTGTAATTTTTTTATATAGTGGAAAATCCGAGTAAAAGTAAAAGGTAAAAACGAGAGAGAATCATTGAAGTTATCCTCTATCAAAAAAAAAATTAAAAAATCAATTGGCAAACACAAGACAGGCGCTATAATTATTAAAAATAAAATTTGCATAATTCCAACCATTAAACAAAACTAAATTAATAGAAAAAAATACAATTATATAAGCGATTATTTTCCATAAATTTATTAACGTTCAATTATCATAAATCCAATTGTATAATATTTTATTTCCGGTTACTTATTTTATTTATTGTTATTGTTTTTGCTTATTTTCTCAAGAAAAAAGCACAAAAACTTTCTAATTAATTTGGAATAAAATTAATTTTTCTTATCTCATTAATCCACACCTTGACATAGTTGTTTAATTTAATAATAATAATTATTATAATTTAATTACAAATTTTATCAATTTATACCGAAATTTTAATGTTTCAATTTTATTTAATCGTTTATTAGAATAATAATAATAATAATAATAATAATAATAATAATACTATTTATTTATATATGACAGCAATTATTTTGATTATAATTGAAAATATTCCATATAATTTTTTAAAATATTAGCAATAATTAAAATTTTGTATCAACAAATTAGGTAATTTACTTACTTCGAATAGAAAAATTTCACTCAACAATTTCACTTTAGTTTAACAAAACAGTAATGATAAAGAAATTGATATTCACAATAATTAAAGAAAAATTATATAACTTTTTTTTGTCTCAATAAGGAGAATTTCTGATCAAAGGACGCGTACGTTATAACTTCGACAATCAGTCTAAAAACAATTTGTTTAAAAAACAACAGACTTTCTCCAAACAACGTCGATCTGTATATACATATATATATATATATAAAAATCATACCACGTTTATTAAAGCGACTTGTTGCTTTCTAATCCCATCATCATCACTATTATTATTACATAATAATAAAATCAAAGAATGTTATTTGAATTATGGTTGAAAAAAGACTAAACTGAAATTGAACAATTCTTTGAATTTGTAGATAATTATTGGAAAAACAACTCAACACTCGCGCTATTTTCATTATTATAAATATATGATGAATTTACAGGAAGTTGATGATTATTAATAATTTTTATTACTTATCAATTATAATTGAAAACAATTGCCCAACTATTAGATGACTAAATAATTTTCAAAATATAATTTTGAATTATTTCCTTATATATTATCAAAGTATAAATTTTATTCCGATTATTATTAAATCGTCGAATGGGAGAAAGCAGAGAATGTTTTCTTTTATATTTAATATACTTAATTATGCATTATATTTGATATACAATGTATATTTTGTATAAATATATGTATGTATATGTACGGAAATAGGAATTTCGCCGGAAGCTGTCACGAACTATAAACATTTCAATAATAATAATAGAAATAGAAAAATAAAACGGAACCAAATGGAAAATAATAAAATTAAATCATTGATAATGACATTGGTGAATTATATATCTATATAGATATATAGTTGATGTGTTTTGATTTCGAAATTGGTTCTAATATTTATTATTAGCATTCTTTCACTTTATTTCACAGTAAACCAATTATTATATCATACCTATATGAAAATGAAAATAAACACATACACAAAATGAATAATTAATCAATTAACTATACTCGATGAATTCTAGTCAATATTATTATTGGATACGATTCAAACAACTTAATATATATAGAAAATATACAGAGTGTTTCAGTTGTTAGTTGCTCTTCGTGGCTGTTTCAATAAAAGTAATTTATTAATTTATTTATTCAGCAAGAGGCACTCCAATTAGCTCGTAAGAATTTTTGAGATAAGAACTCTCCATATTTTCCGAGCAGTTTGAGATGTCCGTTTTTTTCTCCCTCAATTAGAATGCTCACAAGATAACCATATATACAAATATAGTAAAAGTTAATAATTTATTTTTCATAGATTTTCTTATATTGAGATTAGTTGATGTTTGTTTTTTTTTATCTTTTAGCTTTGAGAAATTGAAAGTAGTAGAAATGGAAATAAGAGCTTCTTTGTACAATTTTTTCCAACTTTCATCATTAAATTCAAATGAAAGGTATACCTATAAGTTAACATTTCATTAATTGAGTTTTTGATTATAATTTTTTTTTTTGTTAGTATTCGTGAGAACTTTCAAAATTTTAGAATGTTTGATGGATAATGTTTTTTTTGTTTTTCTTAAAAAAAAAATTCCTATTATTTCAATTGATTCCGATATAGATTGAATGATAGAGTGACAATGATTTCAAAACAAGAATAATTTCAAATACAAAAAAAAACCAATAACAATGGGATTTACAATTTCTTTTGTGTAGGCGGAGTTATTATCTATGTCAATTGTTTGGATTATATAAATATTCCATTTATTTAGAATGTACAACATTTTATTCTCATTTACTACTTTAACATTCCCATTAATTGATTATCCTTCATTTTTAAACTTCAATCTTACAATAAGACCATTGAATTGTAATGAAGTTATTCAAAAAAATTATTCCAAATTTATAAACTTATTTCAATTCTATTCAGGTATTTTGTAAAAATCTTACAGGATGATTCATTAAGAATGGGCAGTGTCTAAACTAGAGATACTCGAAGTCAAAATATTATACGATATACCTTATGATTTTTGTTATAAGAATTACTAATTTGGCCAATGTGCGGCGCATCCACTAATGTACACTTATCATTTCCTTTTTTATTAAGCTTCGTCATACCGTATCCAATATTTAAGGAGTTCTCACGGGATTTTCTGTAAGTCCGAGACAACAAAAAATCAAGAAGAAAAACAAAAGTTTATTAGACAGGACTTATTAAAATGAGTAACTATAAGTCCTGACAAATTGTGTCGAATTCAATATGAGATCCTTAATATTTCAGTCAAATAATAAGGATTTTATTTTCAACTGTAAATTTGTGTAGAGCTTTATTTTCACACAAGCGTCTAGCCCCTGAGGGTCCTACGGTCACTCAATCAACGCATGCGCACGCATCTTCATTGACCTTGTATAATTACGGAACATCAAATTCAAATTAAATATTGAGATCAGTTGAAAACTAAAATATAAGATAAAGCTCTGAATTTGAATTATATTATTCCTTAATCATGTAGAATGCTTATGGAAAAATTTCGGGACATCTCATGGAACTA
>JAZBGX010001496.1:0-15841 GCA_037414775.1 Zonitis immaculata
GTCACTTCTTCGATGTTTTGTTCAAGTCACAACTTACCATTCCTGATCTCTTAAGTAGAGCAATTGGGAAAGATTTTGAATATTCAATTTTGAAGTGGGAATTGCATATACATATTTTGATGACCACGTATAATCAAAATGCATCAGCGTAAAATCAGTTTTGGTGTCATAAGTGGGGTCATTGTGTATAAGCAAAATCATGTAAAATGAACCTGCGGAAAATGATGATCTCTATATTCAATTGATGGGAAGTCTCGTTTTATTAAATATTTTCACCATTGAAAGACAGTTTCAGTAAAATTCATTAGAAGATGATTGGATATTTTGATTATCTAAAATCAATTCCTATAAGTATGTTTATTTTTGATTAATGAAAAACAACAAATACTTTTAGATTGATAAGAGTTCTCTGATATTAAACTTTTCCATATTATTAAAGCTTCTTTAATTTTTCTGAACCACGTGTACGTCCAGTGCCGTAGCAATGGCGTAGCGAAAGAGGCACCCGCTACGGGCGCACTTGAGTTTGGGGCGCAAAATGACGGATACCAACCTGATTGAGAGTAGTCATTGTTTTTTACAAGGTGTGAGACAAGTGAGTGGCACATTTTAGTGTAAATAGTACAGTTTGGCAATGTATAGTATTGGAAGTTTTCACTAACAGACATTTATTTAGATACGTGGTACTCTAAGGCTCCCTTGAAAACCCACTTTCTTGGCAGTTTTACATCGCCTGACCAATTCGTCAATATCCGATTCGATTGAAACAGGCGATCTATTCCTTATACTCATAGTTCAATTTCTCATGAGGGAACTAACAAAAATTTCGAGTTGTTAGTAAAGAACGGACTCAGAATACCAAGCATCTGACAGATGGAGAGGAGATTTTTTATTTTCCTCCCCAACTTGCACCATGTTTTGAGGATTCTAACATGGTATATTCATTGAAAGAAAGACTTAAGTTACAGTGCTGAAGTATTGGCTGTAAGGTCTTTGTTCTCAAAGAACTACTGATATTATTGCTAAACTGTAGAATTTATACAAAATTGGATTGTGCCGCTCGCTTGTTTGAGAGTACAAAGTGATGACGTCATTGCCATTTTCAGGTGGCGTTACATTGAATTGATTTTACTGGTCAGTATTGGGTTACGTCGAGGCGCAAGTTAGATACTTGCCACGGGCGCTTTATATCCCCGTTACGGCGCTGTGTACGTCATGTTCGTTCTTTTTGATACTTTATGGTAGGAGGTGCCAATATAAAACTATAATTATTTGTACGCACGTTAAGATTTAGATATGAATTAAATCTTTTGATCTACAATTTTTTTTCTCGAATTTGGTTATTCGTAATATTTACCTAAATATTTTTAATAATTCGAATTGTTATAAAGTTATGAAACAAATATTTTTATAATTTTATTTTTTGGACCAGTTTTGAATTTTTTGAATTTATAATGCAGTCGTCGATTTTTCAAATCTATTTACTCCGAAATTCTAAATATATTATTTTTTATGTTAGTAACTCTTTTGGACAGTCAAAACATGATATAATAAATAACGTTTTGCAATGTTTCGGTCTTTGGAGACTAAATTTGAAAATCTTTATTAATTTTTTTTACATTTTAGCCAATATTGTCATTTTATAAAGAAAAAATCTTTTTTTATGGTAGTTTTTACATTTTCATAATTATTAAATAAAATTACAAAAGTTTTACTGGAGAAGTTTAGAAGACTGCTGGCCTAGCTCATAGCATGCTGTTAAATTATTTTTGGCAAGCTCTATAGAAAACAAAACTTGATAGTTTTGTTTCCACAATATTAAAAATCTATTCAAAATCACCACTGTAGTGTTCATTTTTTGTTCGTTTTCATTATTATTTCTATTTCTGATTCCATTTTTGCATCGCAATCAAAACATACTGTACTGTACATGATCTGTTTTAGATCGATACTAAATTTGTACCTACTATTTCTATATTACAATTTTGTTCATGAAATGTAGGTACACATATTTATATTAAGTTTTTTCCTATATGTATATAATTATATACCACCAAGATTTATTTCTACAAAGATTTGAAACATTGCCGACATAATTTGGACGAAATATTTTATAGGTAATTTAGCGTTAGACTTTGTTTCAAAAGATAATCTTCAAGACATCTGGTGTACAACATCAAACGATCAGACATTTAGGATTAATGAATTTTGTCTTATATCCTTTCTCTCTTATTATATGTATTCATATTAAAACTAAAGAATGAAAGAGTGAATAAGATATATAAATATATATAAAGTTGAATAGTTGTTGTAATAGATTCGATGAAGATGTCACACAGCTTCTCTCCATACAAACACAGAACGGAGAGAGTAAGTCGCGTGACGCCGCGACAGGCCGCAACTAATTATGTCTGGAAATAAAGTCACGGCTGGCGGAACCGTCGTCAATTCATTGCAACGAACTTCCAGAAAGGAAACTCAAAACATATTATCGAATTGAAAATCGTATTATAAAGATTTTGAATTAGAATTGAATTATGAATGTGATAAGTGATAACAATAAAAAAATGATTATATACAACATTACAACAAAAAAAAAAAGCGAATCTACCTGCTCCTGTCTGTCTGTCTGTCTATCTGTCTGCTTGTCTGACTCTATCATCCAAGCATGTGTCAAGTAATGAAACTAATGATATGTCTTGAAGGCACTTCTAATCGATTTAAACATAAGAAATTTTAATATATCTATAAATGTATATATATATTTTCTAAATTTTCAACTTCCAAGAAACTCTTGGAGATAATAGTTGGAAATTCCAATTAAAATTCTGAAATTACCGTAACTTTACGTTTAGGAATTCATTGGAAAATTGTTGACAACGTTCCACAAACAAAAACAACACCAACATTATTTCAAAAGAATTTCAAAATTTTCAAATATTATTTCTCTCAATATAATATAAATAATTTTCGATTATTATTAAATAATACTGTTTTACAATGAACAATTCCAACATAATTTCATTTATGGAATCTAAGAAATTTCCATCGGAAATCTCTAGATATAATAATTAAAAGATTGAAGAAATGAAAGCAACAAAATACCTTTATATACTTCAACTTCCAATGTCAGATTGATAAAAAGCTATATAAGGGACAAAGTGGTTTATTCAAATTGTTAATTTCGGAACTTGACAGGTTCAAGTATTACGATTTTTTAATTATCATAGTCATTATTATTATTATTATTATAACTCCCTAAATTTCAATCTATTTTTTTTTTTTGTGATAAATTTGGAGAGCGAGTGGCATAATTGAGCTGTCAAATCGTTAGTGATTATCTAATTTTATTTTAATTAAAGACAGCATCGTTCTCGCTCTATATAAGTATATAAGATCACAATAACTTATTATTTATTTAAGATAAAGTTAAGTTTTATTATATAGAAAATTGACGTTGAAATAGTGTGCTACTGAAGAGAATTAATGACATTATCACGAATCGAAAACTAGTTTTATTAATTTAATATTGTTTATCATTATTGAATTTTCTTGTAATAGTTGTTTTTTTTTTTTGTCTTCCAATCGTCATCAATAAGATAACTATCATCAACCATCAGCATTAAAATATGTCAGTATATACAGAGTTGGGTTGAATTGATTGATTATTTCAATTTTAACAATTAAATGTCTGATTCAGATTGTCGATAATTTTGGATTTGTATCAAACGGGAAATATATAGAATAGTAATAGTGATGATTTGAGATTTCAGCTAATCAAAGTTTCTCTAATCAGTATTCAGATTTAGATCAAATCTCAAGATTAAAATTTGAAAGTGATTTTGTCGGTATGGTTAATACCATTCATACTATTCAGCTATGTACAGGCTGTCCGGTGATCCTTAGTAGTTTTTCCATTTTTTCTACTTTCTCAGTATTTCAATTGAGGATTTAAGTTGTGACATCTAATAGTACTATATATGCGAGAAAGGTCGACCTACCCTTATCGAGTATCCTTATGAAACAATTTTTTTTTATATAATATAATGTGGGAATAAACAAAACGGTATAGTCTTATGCCGCCTCATATCAAAGCATATAGGTATTTTAAATTGAATGTTATTTGAGAAATAAATACATCCTTGTCCAGTGCCTAGATTTGTTTATAAATGCATACCAAACCCTAAAGTTAAGTTGTTCACCTTTTTCCAATACTGCAAGGTGTAAACAGATGAAATTGGGTGAATATTTTGTCCCTTGATGTTCTCTTAAAAAATTATATATTGTATCATAATGTAGGATAATTTTATTGCGAACAATATCTTATAGGGTGTCTTAAGGAAAATATAGTCAGATCTTTGGGCTGCTGTGATTTTTAATTTGAGCATAGACTAGGTAGGTATTTATTCACGGGCTGGTCCACCAGAGTCTTTCCTGGTCTTGTCACTCTGGCTCTAGTGGGTGCAAAAAAGCGGACTCGTTGATCTAAAGTGTGATATTTAGAGAACTTTAGATCTTCGAGGGCATTTTTTTTCCTGCACTAGAACCAGAGTTCCTACAAGACTAGGGAAGCCTCTGGCGGACCAGCCTGTATAAATTTATACGCCGAATAAGGACGCACTCATTTCTTGAATAGGATGTTCTATTGAACATATCTTCATTTTTGGGAAAAATTGTTTCACTGAGAAATTTCTAGAGCCTCGGTCGGATCTTAGACTACATATAAAGACTATTTCATAATATTGAAATAGCTGTTTGTAAAATATGGAAAAATTACCACTTATCAGGGATAATCTCAATTTCTAATAATTAAATAGCTCGTTTGAGTGCCCCATGAAGTAGAAAATATATAGGCGCAAATTGTTTTGTTTGAGAAATTTTCGAATTTTCTATTTCCAAATATCAACTTTTGTGAAGATTGATAAAAAAAAAAGGAAAAACTATATACAGTTGATCTCCAGGCAGTCTGTAAAGACTAAAATATTTAGGTGAATCTTAAACAAAAACATGCACAATTTTCTTCATAATATGTTTATATTGGATTCTTTGAGTTTTGTAATTTATTGTGAAACTTTTCAATAAGAAGTCGCTTTGATCTACTAGGAATTCATTTGTTTTTCATCTCAATTTTTTTTTCGAGGAAAATTCTAAATTTCGATTCAGAAATTGAGTCTATATTGCTTCTTGACTGAAGGGTCTTATATGAATTTGAGAAAAAAACTTCAACTAGATATAGTTTCATACTTATATATTGAATAAATTATAAAGCATAATGAAGATAGTGAAATAGTAAAACTGTTTGTGGCAACATTGTCATTAAACATCATCAGCAACATCATCATCATTATAATATATTCTACACATATTCTTATATGGTAGAAGATTATAAGATGCGTTGAAAACAACCAACAACGCTCCTAAAACTAAAGTACTTTGAAACAATTTTCGTCTTGGTTTCATCGCATTTAAGGGTTATTAAACTATACCAAACATAATATTTCCAACATGAATTATCAAATATATAATTTCGAGAAGACAATTATTATTATTATCATCAACATTATGTAGTGTATTTTCAAATGAAAACTATTATTAGCTCATCTGCACAGTTGTAGCAATTTGGAAATTTTACAATTTAAATTAATTATCTCTATTTTATGATAAATGTTTCCTAATAAGTACGATAAAAATGTAAGTTAATTGAATGCTTATTGATTTTATATTAAGCAATTGCTGAATGCGATCGGTTATTTCCGTTTTCTTTATATTAACATTGAAAATCAATATTATGTTTAATTGATAAATAAATATGACTATATAAAAATTCAGTAAAAGAACTCGAATATTGTTCTGTTTTGTTTGTTTTTTTGTCGACTTATTCCCTCAATCGGTTCACCTAATTCAAACAAATAAACAACGCTTCGTTATTGATATCGTTTTCTAATTTCTATAGAATGATTTGTAATTCAATCTATCTAATAGTCTTTTTCTTTCAAATTTAGAAGAAATAAGAGAAGAGTTATTTGGGATTGCCGAAAGAAAAAACAACAAAATGAATTGATAATAATAATAGTACAAAAAAAAACATGTAGGAATCTTAATATTACCAATGTTGTTGAATTGAATAACAAACATGTTTGAAAAATAAAAACTAGAATATATATATGTATGTATGTATTCCTATATACATTTGTTCAATTAGATTATTTTTGAAACACAATCTCGTTTAGAAAATATCACGTTACGAAACATCGTCTTAGGACCTTTATTTTATATAAGTTCCAACTATATGGTATTGTCGCGGAAAATGGTTCTGTGAAATACTCCCGGGAAATCACATAAGTAATGTTGGAATGTTATGTTGCTGCTGTTGTTGTTGTTGTTGTTGAATTGGACTAAAACTGGACGCTATATCCGGGTATTTTCCACCCTTCTTCTATATCTTATTTTTTATGTTTATTTTTATTATTATAATACTACTATATTTTGTGTGTGTGTGTGTGTGTGTGTTAGAATATTCCAGTTAATGCAAATGTAATTTTCACTCTATAAATTCCTTATATTATGCCAACGAAAGGATAAATATTACGATGAAATTGTGCAATATTTTTTACGATTTCTTCAATGGATTGGATCGAATTCCTAAATACAAAATAACAAAGAAACGACCAGTTTCGATGGGAACCAAACAGGATAATAATCAGGAATGTCACCGGTTCTGCTCAAATAATTGTTAACGACCAATTTTACTTTAATACAAGAGGGAAGGGCCTGTTTTATTTTATTCTATAATAATAGTAATAACAATAACAAAAGCTAAAAACCTTCGAGTTTCCTATTTTATTTAATACGAAATAAAAGCCAATTTCAACGATCATAATAAAATTTGTAATTCAATTCTAAAAAAAAAATATCCGGGAAATGTAAATTGCGTCCTAAATAAACATTTTAGAGTGAATTGCGTCCCGTTGTTTGTCCAAGGTATGTTAACTGGGGGCCAGCTTACTTGTTCCAATACTCTTGCCACTGAAAATTTATAATAAGTAAGATAAGTCCAGTTTGGTCTGGTCAGGTCAAGTCACATTATGCTAATTCTATTTGAGGCAATTAAAAGTGTTTAAAGTCTCGATAATTTGATTTACAAATGGGACGCAATTTTCACCAACCCAAAAAATCAACTATTTTCGATACAAATTATTATTTCAAATTCATTCTCATAATAACACATGGTGAATTATTGGATCGGAAACATAATAAGGGAGGGTGTTTTATTCGAAATTGTATTAACAATAAGCTGGTGCTCAATTAACACACCCTGTCTGAATGTGTTGATGTTGTTTTGTTGATGGTTTAAGTACCAGACCGCGGCTGTCCAAATATTAAACATGTCAATGCAATTCTACCAATCTAAATAAATATAAATAATAAAAAAAAATAGTCTGACATGTTATATGTAAAGAATATTTGAATTTGAATAGTCCTGTTTTTTTTTTTCATTGTATAGATCCTCTCTCATTCTCACTACTGTTTAATGTGATTAATGTCGAACTCTTTTGTTATTAGGTGTTGGGGGAATTTCTGTAGATAGATCACGTGATCCGGGTGCAGAACGTGTCATTATTTTACCACTGCATTGAATTTGCTCCAGTTTTTCTTATTCATTTTCTTATAATATATTGTTTATTTTTTTCTCTTATTATTATTATTCTTTTTGTTTTTGTTGATACTAAGACATTCTGATGGTGTTCAGTCTGATGGTCTTTTTTCTTTTTTATTGAGACTTGGCAGAGAAGTTGGATTTCTACTTTTACAATGTTACTATTTTCAGTGGTTAATTCACATTTATTATAATGAAGACATCATGTAATAAATCTAATATGCAAAATTAACTCTTAAATGGAATAAAAACTACTTATATATCTATATAATATAATAAAATTTGTGCTTCAGTAGATTTGAATCAAAGAAAATTATCACGTAGCTGAACATGAAATGCATGAAACACTAATTAGATGATCCTTTATTCTTTAGTCACATTTATATTAACAATAATTTGAAATTTACCATCTGGAAGGTTGAAAGAATGAAATTCCAAAACATCATATAAGATGAGTAAAGTTTATGCATTGCATTGATCTTTTCTCTTGTTATTTTTAGATAATAAATATATAATATATAAGTGATAATTGCAACACAATCAACACCTAGTGAAGTAAATTAGTTGTTAACAGATATCTGTGTTGTATATATATGTATGTTAATAGATGTGCTTTACATTTTCTGTTTGGGATCAAAGGGACGGCAATAATATATAGTCTTAGGTAAGAGGTTTCGTTTGACGTTTAGTTTCAAGATATATAAAATTTGGATATAGTCCAAAATAATGCGAAACTTTTGCGGAATACCACAAATTCCCAACTATATAGACAGTAGGTAATTCATTTGAATTATCTACAACCGAAATAATTGAAATGTTGTGACATTTTAATAGTTTCAATTTAATTTTGAAATATTCAAGAGAGACAGAGAGAGAGAGAGAGAGTACTTTATTACCTATTCGTTTGGTGATTATAAGCAGGCTCACCAAATATTGCCCAGTAATCATTTATATTATTGGTCAAGAGTTTAAGTTGAAGTAGTACTATATAGTAGGGAACAGCCACTTGATCCCTAGGGATAAGAGGTATATATATGCTCTTCCTGTATTTTCACGTGCTTGTCATTCAAGTGACCATAGAAAACATGGAATGTCACATTATATTACATTACATGTTCCAATATAAAACTGCAATTGATTATAGTTTTGTTGTAAATTTTTCTACTTTATACCTTCATATATTTATATAAAATTTCATTTGAGGATCTACAAAATGATTTTTTTGATCTACCACATTAATAATATGAAACATTTATTATTATTATTATTTTTTTCTTCTTCCATTTGGCCGATAATTTATTTTCATGTATATAATAACTTAATCCTGTGAGCATATGCTGTGTGGTCTTTTGTTATAGACAGAGAGAGAGAGAGAGATGGAGAGAAAAAAATAACAATTGCGGTGAATCGGAGGGTAGTATTTTTAATTCTATGATATACATCCCCTCGTTGTGTCTAACGTCGTTGAAAATTAAATTTATAGCTTGAATCTTAACAAAACACCACTACTACACCCAGTATATACAGTCTTTATTCCTATTGTTATATGAAGTTTCATTTTTTTCTTGCCCTCCCCCGGACACAAGTTCAAGTTAATTAAAAGATTCTCCTGCCATGATATAGATTAACGATTATAAACAAAAAGAAACCCTTGCATTAGAATCTCAAAAATATATATATATATATATATATCTATATATAGTAAAATAAAATAAAATTGTAGTAGATTGGTAGTGTTTAAAGTAGTAAAACTTTAACTTTGTCGATTCTACCGACATTGCTTTGATCTCACATCCTCTTGTTTGTTTGATGTTCTTCCGGTTATCGGTGGAACATCGGAAATTCTCTTGATAAAGATATGTTGATAAAAAATAAAAAAAAATTGAGGACATTTCGTATAACGTTATTTTATTTATTGATCGTAGAATTAAAAATAACAATTAGGTATCTAAAAGAGAGAAAAAAAAACCTTTAAAATTTCATCAGAGATTAGAGAGTCAGATTAGTATAGAGGGTTGAAAAGTTCATACAATTAAATAGTATAAATATAGATTATTGTCGAGAATGTGCTTGAAATGACCATTTTCGAGCTAACTATAATGCATATACAGATAGTTGCAACATGTATACCTATATTTATATAATTTATAAGTTATTAAAATTGGCTATAGGTAGAGTTATCTTTTTATAGCTAATTATTGAATTGTTTTTGGGTAAATTGCTTTATAAACTTGATTTTCTGACAAAATTTGATGTCATTAAAATTATTAAATGTTTGTTAAATGTTAATAGTTTTGATCCCTTTCCAACAATATCTAAACAAGATACAAAACATTTCAATTTCTGTTATATATATATGCTATATACACCTTGATAACCTCGTACAAACTTCACTAATTAGTGAGTAGACGATCCCACCTGAAGTTTTGTTATTATTCAAGTTATTAACGAAATTTCAACAGGGTATATAACGATTGTTTACTATTTTGGGTAGTTATTGCCGCAAAATTATAGTTTAGGGAGTTGAGTATATGATTAGAAATGTGAATTATAAATTATTTCCACCAAATTTTTATAAAATTATAAAATTGATTCACTATCAGAAAGTTTCTTATCAGGACGAAGTATTCTATATATTTAGAGAAAAAAAATTCGAAAAAAAAAGAATGTAGTCTCTGGAAATGGACATTAACCATAGAAAACTAATATAAATTAGGGGAAATTTCTTCGAAAGATCACAAATTCAATATATAAGCGAAAGGCTATTATAGAAAATTCCATTGGAATTTTTGGGAAATTGAGAGTGATGCTCGTTCTAACAATATAAAAAGTTAAATCATAAAAGCGAAACAACTAAAGTGGTATTTGAGGAAACGTGAAATTTTGATAAATTTCATTACAAGAGCATTATTATTAAAATTATTACTATAATCATTTAAGAATAATTGTCAGAATTCAATTTTCTTTGTGGTAATATTTTAAAACAAAAGCATGTTTGATTAACAATGGAATGAACGAGAAACGGAAAATAGAGAGGGTTTAGATATGGAACAAATGCAATTGCTAAGACTTTATAATCCTTTTTATATAGCTGGCAAATAGTTATAAAATTTAATCTTTATATCTATCTTTGTCTATTCTATGTAGTCAAATTTTGATGTGTCTCTTTTTTCTCATGTCTTTTGTAGAGAAAAACAACAAGAAAAGCAAATTAAGATTCTTTAACTTTTAATTAAAACGCTTATATTTCATTGGCTTGTTGAAATGTTGGTGGGAATTATTGCCTGTTTTTAAAGAAAGGAAACATTGTATACATATATTACATGATTTGTGTGATCTTATAAAATTCAACAATTATCCGAATATAAACTGTACAACTCAGATCAAATTTTATAACTGAAAATTATAAAAAAGGTTATTTCGATGATTCGTTATTTTTTCTCATTTTATTAAATCATTAAAATTATAAAAGTAAAAAGCACATTTAAATATTGGAGAACAACCCATAGTGTCGGTGGAAATTAATTGATTCTCACGCCAGAACAAAATTGATAAGTCATATAGGCCTTAATTAGAGGTATTTTGTTTCAAAATTGTTTAATTAGTATATTTGTGTTCGTTTTTAACGATGTTATCTTGATCAACTGATTAATACAATATACCAACTTGATGACTTTATCTTTTTCGAAACAGCTGCTACATAGAAAATATAAAATTATAGGGGTGTGGACTATTTAAATTACTACCAACTTTAATTAAGTTGTAAGAAGAAGAAAAAAAGTCTAATTTTTTTTTATAAAAAAGATTTTAATCCATTTTGCAACAATCGAAAAATCTAAATGGACATTCAGGTCAAACAAACAGCAAACCGGAGGCGATTGTTACTGATAACGAGTCCAGGACTATGTTATAATAGCTGTCAGGAGGTTAAACGATCCTCCAAAGACTTTCGGATAGAAACGTAGAATTAATAATCATTACTTAGATCAAGAGATTATTCTAAAAAAAAAAAAGAAGAAGCAAAGAGACAAGAGAATAAATGTTTTGACATTGATTTAGTATTACTATACCATTCAAGTTTGACAAACAATCAAATTAGGGAAAGCAATTTTAAAATGATTTCTTATCATTATTCGGAAGTTTTGATTAAATTTCCAAACCAATTCTTCAAGTGCTATTTAATTTGGGCTTTGCTTTACTTTTATCTTATTTTTCTTGTTATTTGTATCCAACTTAACCCCAAACAATTTATAGTCGATTTATCAAGATAAAATAGGGTTTATTGAATTAAATAGCGATAATAGTTGCGGGCAAAACAAGTCAAGCTTATTGGAAATTTATAAAGCACAATATACTTATTGTCTATTTCAATTACACTTCAATAGTTAATTCGGTTATTTTCGGTAATCACTTTAGCTGCACGAACAATTCAATTTTACAGTTTTCTTTCAAATCAAACAATCAAAACTCTATAGATTTTGAAGAACGTATATATAGTAAATCCGGTCGTTGTTGTTTCTAACCACTTTGTCAGTGTTTCAGTGCCCCGATATGTTATCTAAGAGTTCTTCTCTATATAGCATCGATTTTCCAATGAAATAACCTTTCAGCAAACGCATCCTCTTTTGTATGGCTTATTGGTCGTTCAAGTCTTTGAAGCACCGTTAATTCCACTAAATCTTTACCCATCATTTTCAGACAAACTATTTTTCTTAAATTGCTGGTTATTGTGGGGCGCGTGTCCAATGCAATATGATCAAAACAAAAAATCTAAGAGAGGAAGAGAATCTTTACACAATTAATCGAATGGAATATTTAAGTAGAGCGTATTTTATCTTTATTCAAATTGTTTTTTTTTTCTTTTTTAACGGGCAATATAATTTTAAGGAGGGTTGGAAACGAACGAGCGTGCAAAACTTGTGTCGTACTTTTTAAATAATAGATTGTAGATTTCCTTCAAAATAGCAGCTTGAATTAGCGTCATTTTGTTTTCGTGCATATATACAGATTGTAGTTATTTCAGGGGGAATAGAAATAATATAAGGGATGTTTTGCTTTTACTATCAAGATTATATTTTCCGGTTAAATATTGTAATAAAGATTTACGGATAAATAATGTTTGGTAATTTCCAAAATTGAAACCTAAATGTTGAAAAAGTACGTTTTTCCATCAAGATTCAATTTATATTGTAACAAAAACGAAACAAAACAAAAAAATCATCATATACCATTTGGAGATAATAATGATTAACTTTGGTCGACATTTAGGGGCTGTTTTTGTTCCGTTTATAAACGGAACAAAAACACAATATAAAAATATATTTTTATATTGTGTGTATGGCCTATGAATTTCACCAATATTACTAACAACAACCATAATTTATTATAAATTGTGAATTATTATCAAATGAACAAGTCACCACAACAATTACAACAATTCAATTCACGTGAATTATATTAATAGGATAACTATTCTCGTGCATCATAAAATCTCATTCTGTTAGGTAACATTTCTGTTGTTTTGCTTGATAATTGCTTTTTTTCTATGCTCTACTAATTGATCCTGTGCTGCCTCTGTTAAAGTGAAATTTACGAATTTTGTTTTGCTGACTTAGCCTTGCATTTTATAGTCTGTTATATAGAGGCTGTTTTAATAGAGAGATATTGACCAATACTTTTAGGCAAATTTATTTATTTTATCATTCGAGAAATTGAAAGTTACGGGCGTTCTAAGCGTAAAATCCTTCTTTGTCACATATTGAGGCATTCAGCTAAGATACTGAGCTATATAATGTAGTAAAAATATTATAAATATGACAGAAATAGCCTGTGATAGACAATATAATTGTCGTAAGATAAACTTGCAGAGTGAGACGTTATTTCGTTCAAATTAAAATAAAGATAAATATTTGAAGAATTAAAGTGCTTTGTTTGAATCAAAAAAAGAGGATTTCCAGACGTCTGCACACACAAGTAAATTTGAATTGAAATGACAATATTGGATGATTCCAAACGAAATGATGATGATGAAGAAGGAGGTTGTTTTTTTCAGAATCGCTACAGGAAAAACTGGATGCTTAATTACATCCGCATGAAGCAGTTGGGTGAATTCGAGTGTAAAGTCGTCGCCTTTTATTATTATTATTATACTTATGTCTGTTTAGTAGGATTTTATTTGAGATTTCGCCACCTTATAAAGATAATTCCTTCGGAAAAGATAATCAAATAAATAATAATAATAACAATGATGAAAAACAAAAACGAGAGAAAATATATGCTCATATACGATATTGGTATATAATATAATTTTGTTTGTTTTTCATATATAAGGTATATAAAGAAGTTTTACGTGTTGATAAAAGTGGGGTGTTTTAATGATTCGAACATAGCGCCTAGTGTTGCTTAGCAGGAAGTACAACACCCAGCATGTAGTCTGCTTATTGCATTATTCCATTACTAGAAGGGAGTTTTTGGGGAAGTTTAGAGAGGCGAAATAGTTGTCTAGCTGTCTAACGATAGTATGTGAATGATAGTGCAATATGCGGGTGGGAGGTCGTATAACCACTTGGGATTTATACAACCACCCTCTGAGATAGCGCTATCCGCTATATAGTTGAGGGAAATACAAACGTGACAATTAAACAACAAAAATTTGATGATAATAATAATAATAATAATAAAATATATATATAAAATAAAATTTACGCATAATTTTCCAAGTATTATCAATATATTTTTATAAATTATTATAAAACGAAAAAGAACTTTAGAATTAATTATAAACACTTGACCTTCTATAAGGAGATTCATTAACAACTCTGGTATTAATTAACAGAAAAGTGCCATGTCAGGAAAATCAATACAATGAAGAAATTGAAGAAGAGGAGAACACCATCCGTGCTTTCTACCTCCTCGAATCAAACTGGAAGTAATTGAGTTGTAACGATTGCAACAATGTCAAAGTACTATTATTTATTATTATTATTATATTAACGAGCCTGTCAACTGTAAATCGTGTTTTATTAATAAAATAGCAGATGTGACGATAAACTCAATTTAATTTTAAAATCATCCGTTTTCCATTATTAAAGTCTTTTAATTGATAATGCTTATATATACCTATTCTTATACAATGAAAAAAAGAAATCTATAATTTGTTTTTCGTAGTATATGCGCCATTCAAATCGCCTAAATTCGATGTTTCTTTCTCTTGTATTGTGTGATTTTATTGAATCGTATTGAATCCGTCGTTTTCGCTCAATTTGCAAATATATGTCTTCAATTCCCTGGAAGGACCATTAGAAAAATTCACTCTTTTCACAAAATCAAATTCAACAGAATACCCTCTGATAGCCCTTATATAAAGACCTATATACTTATTGTATACACACACACACACACATATATATTTATATACATACACAATTGCAGTAGTGATAATTGAGACGGCCGGATATGTATAGGTATAAGAAAATCGTAAGTGTTATAAAAGGTAATTGTAGGGAAATGGCTCAATTTTCACAATCTATACCAATTGAAGGAGACTATTATATAGATACCCATAGTAAAATTCTTTAGTTTATAGTATCGAGAACTATTTGGAAAAATTCCGGTGAATTTCCAATGGAATTAATTTTGAAATTGTAAAACTTTTCGAAACGTACAAATGTAATAAAACATTAATATTTATTATTTTGAAATAGAACTGTTTGAATTAAATAATAATAAAGAAAAAAATGAATTGTAAAATTATATGGAAATCGTGAATCGATTTGATGAATAGTTGCACCATCATTTTAAGTATAGAATATATAGAGACCATTAAAATATATTACAAGTTTGCGCAATTCTCGATAATGTAAAATTGGCTAGCTAGTTGGTGATTTTTCATTGATTTTATCGCCCATATAGTAGTACTTGTCCAATTTTATTATTCATTTTAGGAAATTTTCTTGTTTTGTTTTTGTTTCATTTTGTTCTGTACTGTTTCTCAATGTATATGTGACGCTTGTTCGATTTTACAACAAGATAGAAATCAATTGAATGGGTTTGACACTTTGCAAGTGGCCATGTAAAAGCCTGTTCATAAACCGAACACCTTCTGGCTTTGTATGAGCTGCCAACATATAGCTTTTAATGGAAACGAAACTTATGAAAGGGAAAATTTAGAGAAAATATATATAT
>JAZBGX010001497.1:5119-18058 GCA_037414775.1 Zonitis immaculata
AATGTTATGCTAGTTATGGAACCAGGTATATATTATTCTACGACCCATTGCAATAATTTGAAATTTATTTGTTCATTATTGTTTTATAAAAGGTACACATGGTTCGACGTTCGGTGGTAATCCTTTAGCATCAAAAATAGCAATAGCAGCTCTTGAATTATTAGAAGAAGACAATTTATCTGAAAAAGCTTATCAATTAGGTGAAATATTCCGTAATGAATTGAATCGTAAATTAGATAGGGATGTTGTAATTCAAGTTAGAGGCAAAGGACTTTTAAATGCTCTTGTAATAAACCATAGTGAGTCAATATAATTAAACTAAACAAATCTAACAATAAGCAAATTCAAAACTCTATTATATTTATTTTAGATCTAGTACAAGCTTGGGATGTTTGTTTACAATTGAAAGAAAATGGAATTTTAGCTAAACCAACACACGATACCATTATCAGATTTGCACCACCTTTAATTATCACAAAAACACAATTAGAAGAAGCTGTAGATGTTATTTGCCATACAGTTAACACTAGTGTTAGTAAAGTACAAAAAAATAAAGTCTAATTTGTTTATTTATATTGTAAAAATATAAATGTTAATTAATAAATAATGTATAATTAGTAATTTGTTTATATAATAATGATTGCAATTATTTTACTTGGAATATAAATAATTGAGAACTACACTTAGTTATTTTATGCTACAATTAACTATTTCTGACGTCTAAATTTGAGGTTAATCTCAAGTGTCGCCAACTGTTTGGTTATAATAATAAAATTACTATTGTTATTTGTTTCCCGCCAATTTGTAGCATCTCCGTTTTAATTAGTGGTTGTTTTAATTTTCTGAAAATTGTATATTTTAATTAAGTTTATTTGTGGGAAAACATGATGGAAACTCAGGATATTGATCAGCGTCTTCGTGATATGCAACGAGAATATTTAGATTTTCTCGATGACGAGGTAAATAACTTGAAATAAAAAACAACAATACAAATAATACTATCTATATAATAAATTTTTATAGGAAGATCAAGGGAAATATTCGCAATTAGTTAAAAATATGATTGCCGATAAAAGTGTACGTTTAGTTGTTAATGTGAATGATTTACGTAAGAAAAACCAACAACGAGCAAAAGCTTTATTGAATAATGCATTCGAAGAACAATTGGCATTTCAAAAAGCTTTAAAAGAATACGTTTTTACAATTGGACATGATTATGCTAAAGATAATGAAGAGTTTTTTGTTGCTTTTGAAGGTAGTTTTGGTAATAAACATGTTACACCACGTACATTAACATCGAGATATTTGGGCAATTTAATTTGTGTTGAAGGCATTGTAACGAAATGTATAAAAGTCATTATTGATAGAATCAAATTATAATCGATATATATTTTAATAGGTTCTTTGGTACATCCGAAAGTTGTTAGAAGTGTACATTATTGTCCGGTTACAAAGAAAGTTATGGAACGTAAATATACGGATTTAACATCTTTGGACGCTTTTCCAAGTAGCACTGTTTATCCAACTAAAGTACAAATTTATTCAATTTACTATTTGATAATTTTTATTTATTCGTTTTATTGTAATAGGATGAAGATGGTAATTTATTAGAAACCGAATTTGGTTTGTCGGTATATAAAGATCATCAGACAATTTCCATTCAAGAAATGCCAGAAAAAGCACCAGCCGGACAATTACCACGATCAGTCGATATTATTTGCGATAATGATTTAGTTGATCGTTGTAAACCAGGTGATCGTATACAAGTTGTTGGTAATTATCGTTGTTTACCGAATAAACAAGGCAGTTTTACTAGTGGAACTTTCCGGTTTTTATCAAAATATTAATAATTAAAATTTTTATTATTTTGTTTTATTTGTAGAACTGTAGTGATAGCCAATAATATTACGCAATTGAGTAAAGAAGCCAATCCATCAATATCACGTGAAGATGTAGCTAAATGTAAACAATTAGCACGTTCACATAAAAACATATTTAATTTATTAGCAAAATCATTAGCACCATCAATACATGGACATGAATTTATAAAAAAAGCAATTCTATGTTTATTATTAGGTGGTGTTGAGAAAATTTTACCAAATGGTACACGTTTACGTGGCGATATAAATATATTATTGATTGGTGATCCTAGTGTTGCTAAATCACAATTATTACGTTATGTCTTATGTACAGCACCTAGAGCTATACCAACAACTGGACGTGGTTCATCTGGTGTTGGCTTAACAGCAGCGGTTACAACTGATCAAGAAACTGGTGAACGTCGTTTAGAAGCTGGTGCTATGGTATTAGCTGATCGTGGTGTTGTTTGTATTGATGAATTCGATAAAATGTCGGATATGGATCGTACAGCTATACATGAAGTTATGGAACAAGGACGTGTTACTATTGCTAAAGCTGGCATACATGCCAGTTTGAATGCTAGATGTTCAGTACTAGCAGCTGCGAATCCCGTCTATGGCAAAGTAATAAAATAAATTAATAGTCAATAATAATAAATTTTCAATTTATAAATTACAGTATGACGAATATAAAACTCCAATGGAGAATATTGGCCTTCAAGACTCGTTATTATCACGTTTCGATTTGTTATTCGTTATGTTGGATACTATAGATGAAGATCTAGATTTAATGATATCCGATCATGTTGTTAGAATGCACCGTTATAGGTATTTATTCATTTAATTATAAAATTATTATTATTATTTTGTTAAATTGAAGAAATCCGAATGAACAAGACGGTGAAATTTTACCAATGGGCTCTAATGTTGATATGTTGAGTACAATGAATCCTGATAGTCTTGAAGATGAACGTGAAACACCAATGTATGAAAAATATGATGCTCTATTACATGGTAATAGTCGTAAACGTAATGAGAAAATTTTAAGTGTTGATTTCATGCGAAAATATATACATTTTGTCAAAATTCTGAAACCTGTATTAACTGAAGAAGCATCAGAAATTATAGCGTCCGAATATTCAAAATTACGATCAGAAGAATTAATGGAAAACGACGTAGCTAGGGTATTGATTCTTTATCAATCTAAATTCAAATTAATTATTAATTGTTATTAGACACAACCGGTAACGGCTCGTACTTTAGAAACTATGATTCGTTTAGCAACAGCCCATGCTAAAGCTAGAATGTCACGTACTGTGACCGCTCAAGATGCTTACGCTACTATCGAATTAATACAATACGCCTATTTCAAAAAAGTTCTAGAAAAAGAAAAGAAACGTCGTCGACGTAATTCACAAGATACATCAGATGAAGAAAGTGAAGACGAACAATTACCAAAACGTGTCCGATCAACAGTAATTAAAATTACGTAAAATAACTTCTATCAATTTTAATCAAATTCTATTATAGAGAACAACAGGTAATGATGGTGATGGTAATGTTGATGATGACGATATAATTCCAACATCAGGTACTACAAATCATGAACAACAACAAACTGAAATTATGGAAACTGATGATAATCCAACAATAACAAATGAACGTTTATCACAATTTAAAATACAATTACAACGTGCATTCAGTGAAAATAATGCAAATTCATTAAGTTTACAACGTATTGAAACTATTATTAATCAAGACAATAATCAACCATTTATACAAAGTGAAATAACAGCAGCTATAAATCAAATGACTGAACAAAATCAAGTCATGTTAGCTGACGGTATTGTATTTCTTATTTAATTAAAATTTTTCTTTTTGTCAAAATCTATTATAAATACCAAAAATTTCCGAAATAAATTTTTTATAATAACAATAAGAATTATTCTAATAATAACGCGACCGTCGATCTCTATCATATTTTCGGTGATTATTATTATTATTATTATTACCACCAGGACGATTATGTCTAGTTTCGAACCGGTCATTTCTTCTTCTATCATCCAAATGATTATGATCCCGTCTATTGTGATTATCATAATTATGTTGATAATCTAAACGTTGATTATAATCAGTTTGTAATAGTTGTCCCATTTTTATAAAATCATTAAGATGATTCAGTTGTACTTGTAAATTATAATTATTTTCGTTTAATTGTTGATTTCTATTATTATTAGTATTATTACTAGAATTCGTATTTCTAGCACGTATATTCAATGGACGTCCAAACAATGTTGTACCATTTAATAATTGTATAGCATAATCAACAGATATTTCATGTTTAACTGTTACAAAACCAAAATTCGATTTACGACCGTCTTTATCAGTTGGTATACGGACACGTTCTAATGGTGCTGCTTGTAGAAATAATTCGTATAAAAGTTCTTCAGTAACTTTATCCGATAAATTACCACACCATATTGTTCTGTTATCGTCACTCATTTTGACTACAAAAAATTTAGTATTCTATTGTAAATGCTTTAGCAATTAATAAAATGTAATCAAATTCGATTAACGTACTTGGAAAATTGCTGAAATTATATAAATTTTATTGCTTTTTTAGACATTGAAAAAAAACAAAATATCAAACATAACCTCAATATTCACTCACAAACAATTTTAGACGCTATCTAGTAAATCTCACTATAACTAAAGTATAATTAGTTGCCTATATTGGTTCAAGAAATTTACAAAATTTTAATAGAATATCAAAATTTAGAAGATTAACATAATTGGATAATTGCATTAAATAGGATAATTGAATTGATAATTGCAGTTTTTATTTTATAGCGTCTAGTAAATTGATCAATAAATAAATTGTTGGTTGTAGTAACCTAACCTCACATTGAAATAGTTGACAAGTGCAAAATTTTGTGTTTTTTTTTTCTAATAGATTTAGGATAATAAAAAGTTATTTGTTTATATAATTATCGATTTAGAAATGTTTAGAGGAGCTTGTTCCATTCGATCGAACAAAATTTTATTGTAAAAACAACCATCAAGTTCCTCTAAACATGAATAATTTTCAGACATGTCGGAATACATCAGATGCCGTCCCATTATATTTACCACAACGTCTCTATTTAAAGCCATCAGCACGTTTGAATATATCATTACAATTACCAAGTATGAAAAAATTGGAAAAAAGCGTATCACATTGGGAGATAATGGAGAATTTACGTACAATGATACGTCCAGATGAATTTAGTTTATTGAAAGTTGTTAAAACAACAGCTGAATTTATACGTTTTGATGCCGAATTAGATAATCGTACACGTTTAGATCGTGTCATAACGAAATTAGATAAACAAACAATAAAATTGAAAGATATTACACAATTGATACGTTTAAAAGCTGGTGAAGCTAAAATTGATTACCCAACACGACAAAAATGGGATACATTCTTTCAAGAAGCTAAAGATATGGACGAAATGAAGCCAGGTCAAAGACCTGATACTATACATTTATCCTGTTTACCAAGAAAATGGTTTACACCGTATCATATAAATAATGATAATGATAATATTGATACTAATGATAATGATGATATTTTACCATCAGAGAAAGTGTTTTTTCGTATATTCGAAAAATTCGGTCCTATACGTTATGTTGATATTCCGATTTGTGATCCGTATAGGAAAAAAATGAAAGATCAAATATCCGGTATTAAAAATCATTCAATTGATGATAAAGTGTTTTTCGAAGGTTATGTACAATTTAAAGATTATTTAGGTTTTACAAAAACAATTGATGCCTTTAAAGGTATGAAATTGATGCGTAAAGAGGATGATGAAGTATTTTGTGTTAATATTAAACTTGATTTTGATCGTTCGAAACATTTAAGTGAAGCATCGATACGTCGTAGAGAAACTGTACGCGATCGACTTGTACGACGACAAAAAGATAAAGAAGAAAAAGAACTTAAAGAATCGGAGGACAAACGGAAAAAAGAACAGACCGATAGGTATTTTCAATGATTAATTTTGTTATTTAATTTAATAAAAAAAAAAAAAGTTAGATAACTATAGTTGAACTTGTAGGCAGAAAGAAATTGATCAGAAAGTAGAAAAAGAACGTCGCCGGAAAGAACGTGAAGAGAAACGGAAACGGAAGATTTTAGATAAATTGAAAATAAATGAATGCGACGAAATTAATGATAAAATAGCTAGAGAAGAAAAAAAACTATTGAAAGTCCAACGTAGATTAGAAGCTATACGTTTAGTTGAGGAACTATTCCGAAGAATCAAAGTAAATTTAAATTGTATCAAATTTAGTAGTTTATTAATTGATTTTTATGTAATTTAGGAGAAAAAAGAAGAGTTGAATTTGAATAATCAATCGAAATATTCTAGTGCCGATGAGGTAAATTGGAATTAATTAACAATTTGATTTTGTATTCAATTCCGATTTGTTTTTATTCAATAAACAGTTGAAACGTTTTAAAAATATGAGCGAAATGGAAGTTATGAAACAACGTCAGAAATTACAGAGTGCCATTGAAGGTCGTGTTGTTTTAAAAAGTATTTTAACCGGTCGTCGACATCGATCCAAATCGTCTTCCAGTTCAGATTCATCAATATCTTTAGAAAAATTAAAAAAACAACATAATCTTGATGTTCTAACACCGAATCTAATTTACGATCCAAATTGGTATGGTTATCCAGCATATCCAGCAATTTATCCACCACCGATTCGTGGTGTTTACCATCCAAGAGTTCGTGGTGGTCCTAGACTGAATCTCCCCGGACCTTCACGTGGTAATTTTTTCTTAAATCCGACTTTATTTATTATAAAAATTATTGATTTAGGTCGAAATTTCGGAAGGAATAGAAATTTTAATCGTCGCTTTCGAGGTGGTTATCGTAGCGGCCCTCATTATCCGCCAGAAGTTGAAGAGGAATATATGAAATATTTTTCGAAATTTGTTCCTGAACATGATGATCGTAGATCAAGGACACGATCGCGTTCAAGAAGTCGACATTATTCACGATCAACACGACGATCTTATACAAGATCAAGATCACGATCTTATAGTAGATCTTATAGTAGTCGATCTAGATCGAAGAGTCGATCTAGATCGAAACGATCTAGACGAGAACGATCTGAATCAAGATTTACACCACCGTCACGTACATCCGAACGGAAACGATCCAAATCCAGATCGAAGAGTCGTGAAAAGACAAGAAGTAGCTGGTCGAAATCACCAGAAATAAGAAAATAAAATATAGAAATATATATAATTTTTTCATAAATAAATTTCTTAATTCCATACAATTTGTTCTATCCATGGAACGTAAAACGATACTCTCGTGTATACGGCTGGACTATTAGGAACGCCACAAGCTAAACCAAATGAAGTGATTCCAACTAAATATAGAGTGTCCCCATTTTTTATTTGTAGCGGTCCGCCCGAATCGCCCTAAAATTACAAATAAAGCTCAGTAAAACAATTGTTAAACAATCCTCGAATTTTACCTGGCAAGTGTCTTTCTCTTCAAAATAACTACCAGCACATATCTGACTATAATCTAAAATACCATTCGGTAGACTTTCCGGTGATATTTGGGCATACGTATTACGACATTGATCATTCGGAAAAAAATCCAAATGGACTTGTTTTAAATTATCACTTGGTAAGCCAGTTAATTCCGTTCGTCCCCAACCAGTTGCAATGAAATCTGTATTTGTTAAAAATTGTTCAGTTTGTAAACAAATTGGTGATATATATTGATTGAAAATAGCTAAACGATCCAATTTAATCAATGCTATATCATTATATTGTTGCGGTAATTCGTAATATGGATGGATGATAGTTTGTAAAATACCGAAATCTTCTGGATGTGCATCGTCGAGATTACTTCTTAAATTAAGATCACCCAAACGTACCACAACTAAATTACCTCTATAATTATAATAAATAATTTTAAAAAAAAATCCGATTATATGTAGAAAAACGTACAGACTGGTTAAAATAAGACAATGGGCGGCTGTAATAACGTATTGGTCACTAATTAAACTACCACCGCATAGCCATTCTGGGTTGTTGGGTTGGCCATAACCTAAAGCGGCCTTTAAATTAATTTATTAATAATTTAATTGGAACATTCCAAAAAAATCTGATACCGACCATATGGGGGAATTCTTTGCTTTTGGTTTCAATACCACCAAAAACGTATGTCGTAATGGAAGCCCTTTTAATAAGTCTGCGTGTATATTCGTTACATTCTATAAAATTAATTGGAATTATCGATGGAAATTTGTGTAATTTAATCAGATTACTCACTAGCCATTGCAATATTTCCACTTATTGGAGTCGTTTTTGTTGGTACATCGATTAAAGGTACTAAAATTGTCAATAGATAATTTTTAAACGAATATATAATTGAAAATAACGTTGTTACAACTGGTAGTTGCTGGCTTTTCGATACAAGGTGGAGTTGTCAAAATAGGAAATGGTGTTGTTACAGATGGATTATCCGGTGTTACAATTCGTGCAGATGTTGGACAGCAAACTAAACTGGAATTATTATCATCATAATTACCACAATCTGATGATGTAGTATTGTTATTTTTAAATTGTGGACAATTTCTTCGATTAACACAAATACCACGATTACCATTCGACAATTTACAAATCTTATGATCTTAAAGTTGTAAAAGAAAACAACAATTAATTTATTGGAATCAATTTCTATTTTTACATTACTTGTTAATAATAATTTACTCGATATAATTTTGATTAATAATAGAATTTTTAATAAATTTATAATTTGTACCATGACTGGATTATTTGATATTGCGGACGAAAAGAACAAAAATAAAGTACCCACCAGGTATATGAATTGTTTATTTTTATTCGAAATTAGAGGCTGTTTATTATTATTATTATTATTTTATTTTTTTTGAATAGTAAATTTGATATAATTATGAGTGTTGAATTAGTTGTAAATATATTCATAGGGCTATCATATATTTTTTTTATACAATTATGTTCATTGAAAATTGGAAAAACCATGAATATATGACCTGGTGATATAATAATAGTTGCAATTATTTGCGCTTCACATAGTTTGAATTTCTTTTACAATTTTTAGTGATTGTTTCCATTTTCCATTGTTTGATAGAGGGACTCCAAAAGTATGGAGGTTAATCATCATCAAGGTAATAAATTTTGTTGATAATAACGGGAAAAATGGTAAAATTGAGATTTGGAGATGTTATATTTTTTGGGGGATTCTGACCAATTTATATGAAGTAGCGAGAAAATAGATAAATGAGTAGATTTTTTGGGACTGTTTAATGGATCCGCTAGAATTCTTGCTTATTCTAAATCTGGTTTTTTGCTGTGTCATCTTCCAAAAAAAAAATTCATCATTTCATATTTTCGAAAATTTTAATGCATCCACGCTTGATTGTGATAGAAATAATAAAAAAAAAACTATACAACTCCTTGAAAAATGATCATTTTTGGGGTATGTCAAATAACTCATACAAGCTGGAAAATCTAGAGGAAAAAAAATAAAATAAATCAAATAATGAAAGTGATCATTTCTATTATGTTGTGCGTTCATTTTATACATTATTTTGGCGAAATTTTTTACAAAAATGATCATTTTCCAGATAAATCAGAGTACTTCATTGATTGTTTAAGGAAAAAAAATGTGTTTCATTCATAATATGAATTTACTGATAATGTTGTTTTGCTGCAATTGAGTGAAAAATGATCATATTTTGAGAATTTTTCCTAATATATTTATATTTTTTTGCGAAACTGCAATTGATCCACCAGAAAGATTTTGGTGGCTTAACATTTTGATGGATAAACATTTTTTAAGCTCGATGGTAGTTAAAAAAAAATAAACTATACGATTTCTTTAAAAATGATCATTTTTGGAGTAGGTATTTCAATTTATTCATAGTCTGCGAAGTTATACAGAAGAGAAAAAAATCCAACAATAGAAATGATCATTCGTAATTCTGTTTCTATTATTATGAGATGCTGATAGGTGTATTTTAAATACTTTTAGTTGGTCAGATTTGTTGGAAAAATGATCATTTCTCAGGAATTCCAAATAATCCATATAGCACTGAGTAATCCAACTATTTTTAATCGACATATGGAATTTTTCTGATGACATTTTCCGATGAAAACTGATCAGTTTTTTCACATTAAAAGTGAAAGAGAATTTCATGTTTTTTTTCAAGGTAAAAATTTGTAGTTTCTTAAAAATTCTAACTGATTCAAGACCGGAAACGATAAAACTTATCCTCCATTCTAATATGATAAAGAAACTCCCAAAATATAGATAAATCGGTACCGAAGTGCTAAAGGAAAATCACGTCCAGCTAACATAACACGCTTGATTCAAACATAGAATGGAAGGATTTGAAATTGCTCCTTTCTGCAAAATGCCTGCGTGTATGGAACAGTTAATTGTTGCAGACCTGCTAGATCAAAGAATTCATTCCGTTAACAATCCAGTGAATTTGGATCAAGCGTTTTGCAGGAATCCACCGTATATATTTCAACAAATATCTGTTATATATCGATTCAACAAATGTATTTTCATTAGGCAATCGTAAGGTTTCTCAATTTTGCGGGTTTCAAGACGAAATTCATTTTCAGTTTCGAAAAATTTGTAATAACGCCGCCAAACCGACATTAAACGATTCATGATTGATCAATACAGATCGTTCAAAATCGGTATTTGTTTCCTTGCAGGAAATTCCGCAGCGACAATATTTTCTATTACCGTCATCGATATTTATTAATAATAATAATAATAATAATAATAAATAAAAATTAACATAGAAACAATTGTTTTTAAATACTTAAGTAATTGTTGAACATTAGAAAAGAATTGGAATGGAATTATTAGAGTCGTTGATAATTGTTTCGGAAAAAGCAGCCAATATTGCACGTCTTTGCCGTCAAAATCAACATTTATTCAAATTATTAGTGCAACAAAAATCGCCGGATGAGGCTAATCCGCGGTTTATTGACGATTTCAAGACATTAGCTGATGTTCTTATACAAGAAATGGTGAAACATCAAATCGGAAATAAAGTAAGTTTAATTGTAATTTTTCGTTCTTTTTAAAATTATAAAATTTGCCACAGTTCCCAGAATTACGAGATTCAATTCAAGGTGAAGAAAATAATAAATTTTGTAATAAATTAGGTGAATGTATTTATGTAGAAATAAAAAATACACCCCAACAAACCAGCGAATTATTGAAAATTGTTTTGAATGGTGATGGAAAAGCGGCTGAATTATTAGCGAATGAAGTCCATAAAGATGTTGAATTAAATCAAATCGACACAGATCAGAATTTGATTGATTTTGATTTGAATTTGAAAAATTTGGGTATTTGGATTGATCCAATTGGTAAATATGAGTTTTGAAATAATTTATAAATAATTATAATCAATTTTTAGACTCAACAGCTGAATATATCAATGGTATTGAGAGAATGTCCGAAACCGGTATCAGTATAACCGGCTTAAGTTGTGTAACAGTTTTATTGGGTGTTTATTGTAAAGATAACGGTGTACCAATTTTAGGGATTGTTAATCAACCCTTCCTCAACAAATCAACCGATAATTCCAAGTATTCTAGTTAAATAATTTAATTTAAACAAGAAAAATGTTATTCTTTTTTTTTTTGTTAGATGGACGGGTTCTTGCATTTGGAAATTATCTCTACCTTCACAACCGAATAATAATACAATCACATATTGTAAAAATCTCATTACAATTAGTGGCAGTGAAGATTTGGGTATTATTGAGAAATTAAGAAAAATTGGTGGTTTTGAATTGATTGAAGCATCTGGTGCTGGTTATAAAATTCTAACTGTCATCAATGGTTTAGCCGATGCATACATTTTAACAAAAAATTCAACATTCAAATGGGACACGTGTGGTCCACAAGCTATTTTAAGAGCTCTAAATGGCGATTTGATTATTTATGAAGAAGCTATACAGGGTAATATTGTTAGTGTTAAATATGATAATTCTAATGATAATAAATGTAATATAGGTGGTATTATTGCTTATAAAAATCGTGAAGTTTTACAAAGAATTGTTGATTGTTTGAAAAAATAATTAATAGAGTTTTATCGATTATTACTGTTGTTTTTTTCTTTATTTTTTAATTAGACCAGATTTGGCACGATTCCGATACCAAATTGTATTACCAGTTTGGAATCTCTAATGTTACAACCGTAGCATATTGAAAAAAATTGAATCCATTCTGATAGTAAAAGAAGATTATTTCCAATCAAATAAAAAAATAGTACCTCAAATTGTTTTTTTTTTCTTAAGAAATCTATCGAATGATTAAGGCAAGTGAACAAAAGAAAATAAATTCCCATTCCCTTTCCATTACAGTGAGAGGCTACAAATTCTCCGAATACTTTTTTCCTAGTTAGTTATGTTAAGAAAATATCTGCTGAAAAACGATAATTTTTGAAAGATTTTCAATCAATAAACTAAAAAATTGAAATAGATCGTTGCATCCTGATTTCATTAAAGGGGTACGTTGTTTTGATATCCTTACTAGCAGGAAAAGATGATCATTTTCAAGGAAATCTAAGTCATTTTAGATGTTACATCTGAATTGTTGAAAATGATTCAACAGTAAAGTCACGATGATTTTCCGAAGATGGAGCTTTCTCACTCTTCCTTCGACCATGAAGCCTGAACGGTCTATATATTTCACACCATCAAGTCCAACATAACTTAATTAGAATTAAAAGAGCTTTCATATGATGCAAAAATATAATATGGCGATTTGTATTAAAAAAAAAAAACATAAGTTTGGTCCACCACTCTGTGTAGCGATCTGTTAAAAAAAAAAACGAAAACCATTTGAAATTGTGCATAATGTTCGTGAGTGAAAATTGCAAGTCGATATCTTGAATAGTAAGAGAGCTACGGATAACTGGGACATCCTCTATATACAGGTTGAGTTGAAAGTCGTGCACTTAAATGAAACGGTGGGTAGGGGATGAAACTCTGA
>JAZBGX010001498.1:0-18050 GCA_037414775.1 Zonitis immaculata
AACTTTTTTGTTTTATCCCCAATTCTAAAATCACACTTAAAGTTTGGATTAATGAGAGAATCACACATACACACATTAAGATAATTACAAAATTCACAATTTAATGATAATAATACTAATAATAAATCCACCCTTTATCATTAATTAATGAATTAAAAAAAATGTATATTTTATATGAAGATTAACAGAATTGCATAACGATACACACATACAATAAAACACACCCTCCTCTCTATATCCATTCGAATTGTGTTTAGTTGGATTATTTTCCTTAGCGATAAATTCAACAATTAAAGATCTGACATATATCAGAACACTTTTTTTTCAGAAGAAAAACTATTTATTTTCTAAAGAAAATAAATTGTCACTACAAAAAACCCATAGTTTTAATTTAATTTAGGATCGTGCCATTTATAACAAACAATAGAATATAAGAGCATCGGTGGATACATCATAAAATTCAACTTTAATAAGTATAGAGTGTTTGTCAGCAGATTCTACATTCTAAATAATAAAATAAAAATGCAACCAAATTTATTTACAGTGAAATAAGTTACATGGCGTCAGGTCTGGCAATCTAGGGAGACACCAAGGCGACTTTCTAGAGAAAATGTACCTCATTTTAGTTTTTAAGACTCCAGCAATGTTTGCCATGGCTGAAAATTGTTCCTATTATCATAATTGAGTAGCTTCAGTATAAGAAAGTAGTCCAGCATCTCACAGTATCGCTCTGGAGTTCCACGTTTATCAAAAATAAAACGAGTCGATAATGCTCTATGTATTGAAATTTTAATAATTTTACGAAACAAACATTTTTTTTAAGCACGTAGAACAGTTTTGGAGTCGTTACAACCATTGAAGGTTCAGGCTAAGGCCCATTTAGAACTGATCCAGTTTCTTTGAAATTTAGTAGCCATGCCTAAAGTAATTGTTTCGATGGATTATCCTTCACTTTGTGAATATTAAACTGCAAACAAGACAGACGCTTTGCTACATTAACCGGAATGCGCCTCAATACTGCTCTTTTCCATGGACTCATGGCTACTGTACATGTTTCGAATTTCCTTCTATATTAAAAATTCGATTATCTCGATTAAAAATTCAACTGTAATAATTAGAAAAGTTTCTATATGAAATAATAATAATAATAATAATATTAACGAGAATTGATAAAAAAATAATTGGAAGAAGTTCATCAAAATAAAATTTCCTTATCAATATTTATAAAACATTTTCTTGTTTTATTTGATCTCAAGTAATCATCATCATCATCATCACAAGATATTTTTTTTCACTTTAAATAAAAGAAAAACCGTCTGGCTTCCTTTTTATTCGTATTGCCTTGCTATAATAGAAAGGGTTGTATATATGCAGTGAAAAAGAGTTGCATTTCAAGAGGTGTATGCACAATTCTTTCATACAATTTTTTTTTTTTTAAATTTTTGTGTATCTTTTTCTGTACAACAGCAAAACAAACACAAAAGGAATCCTTATGAAAAGTCTATTCTAGCTTTTTTAGTGTAGGACGAACGTAAGGAACACGGACTAAATTAGAGATTATGTTAAGCTGAGGATTTATCGAGACACTCTCACGATTTCTTTCACCAGTCTTACTTTATGAAGCTTCTCTATGTTTCCTTTTTTCCTTCTACTATATATTAAATTATTATGACGACTATATACACCTCCGTTTCAATATTGAAAATCAATCAGGACAATGACGCCATCTGTCATAGAACATGTTACGGTCTATTTTTTCCGATTCTAAATTTATCTGATTAAAATGGAACGAAATAAAATAGAAAAAAAACAATTAATGCTATACGAATAAAACTTATTTTCAAGTGGCACACACACAAACGACATTGTGGTTGTTTGCAATCATTTCTCTCTTTAATACTTATAAAAACACACCTGACTCCCTGCTGTGCGTCTATCTTCATTTGGTATAATAACAATAATATACATTGTGAGAAAATTTGCACTTATTCTTCCCTTTTCCAAACAATTTTCTATTTAATTAAAGCGGCAGCGTCTTTTACGTGAAACCATTTCTACAACTGCCATATATATTCCAGTTTTAAATGCAATTAATATATATATATATACCTATATAGTGATATATAGAGTCTATACGTTTTTGTTTTTTTTTTGTGAAAACGAAAATTGAGAATTTTAGCTGTTTTGTTAAGATGATGAGCGAGACTTGAATCATTTCGAAATTATTGATAAGATATAAATATTGGGTGAAGATCAAAAGGGTCGCCGCCTCCACCAATTTTACTTTAATGGAAAAACAACGTCCTTTCTCTTTCCAGTTTGCTTTTATAGTATCTCATAAATTAGCTGTTAACAGTTAGATTGGTATTTTCCCGATTCGTCAGCAATCCATATGAGATGATACTACCACCACTATTATTATCAAGACTCATTCACACTAATATTTTTTCTTTTTTTCAAAACTTATATCGTAAGATTTTACAAATTTATATCATCTACGAGAAAATAGTATATTCAATGTTGTAGGTGTATATCTATATATTTGTGTGTGTGTGTGTGTGTGTGTTTTTATCAAAGGCACGTCTTCTCATGTGTGAGAAGCAAACACGGTGCTAACTACCGGCAAATATTTGTCCAACCGGCCGTCCAGAAAGAGAATTTCCGTTTATTGGACATTCCCCCCTTTTATTCAAGGAGCGATAAAAGCGCCCCGGGAATTACTAACATCCCACTTTCTTTCTCTCCCACAAATATCACTATCTCTCTCTTTATCAAGGTTTAAGATATAAATATTAATATACAAGTTTGTTGAAATAAATTAATAATAATTGGCATAGTTTACGTGAAATCCAGTTTCTTTTGTTTCGTTTATTTTCCACTATTTCTCGATACACTATTATATGGCAAGTTCATTAAAAATGAAGATCATTAAGTCGATGACTGCCACATCATCACAAAAGGCTCAATTTAAATTGAGATTCGTTTCAGTTGATTTCCAATCAATTCGTCTTCTATTCGACGATGTGTTCTTCGTTAATTATTATTGATTATCACCATTTTTAAATGAAATTGAAGTTGAGGTCAACGTGATTGGAGTCACGTCTATATTCAGTATTAGCTGGTTATTGTTGATATTTTCATTATTGTGATTGTATATGGAGTTTGTCGAGGTTGATTATTGTTAATATTCAGGATAATGTGCAATGTCGTGTGCCCCTTTTATTATGGTTCATAAGCTCCAAAGCGTGCATTATATATTAATTGTTGCACTATATTATGTATTACGAAACCAAGTCATTGAAGACAAGTTGAGAATTTGAATTTCAATTAGTCTACGACTATTTTATAAATTAATTACTACAAGAATATTTCCACAAAAAAACAAAAACAAAAATTTATATTTTGCCTCATTGATTTTGATTCAATCGTTTTTTTTTTCATTTGACTAATTACCAAATCATAAATTATGCTGAATACAGTAGTTCAATTAATTAATTCTTCGAATAATTCATTATTAATCCAACCAACCATTGTTGATAATTAATTACGGACGATTTAAAATGAAATACGAATTTGTGATTTGTGTATAATTCAATTAGAATTGAAACAAACAAGAAACTAAAAAACATTTATTGATATTGAGAGAGGAAAAAAAATGGAATATTCGAAATTATTCAATTTGTTGTCGAATTTGTAGAGCAACATTAATATAACTGACATATAGAGCGACATTATTACAAAATCAGTTAGGCATTCGTAATTATATAAATGACGGTGATGAAATGTAATTTATAGATCGCATGTGAACTCGAACTGATGGTGCATGCCAGGGGAGTCTTTCCGAGTTAACGGGCCTAAAAGTGGGGTGGCGGTGTGGTTAGTAATATAGTGGTGGTGGTTATAGAATTGCAAATACGAATATGGATGCTATACCACCACCCCCTATATTATTGACAAGTTGTAAATGTTTCCTATTTCATACAAATTCGATAAGGGGTTTCTCTTCTATGTTCGTTTTTTTTTTTCTAATTAAATTTTTTGTAAATTGGATTTGTCAATCTCTCACTCTCTCTCTCTCTCATTATCATAAAGATAGTCTTGTGATTATTGATATATGAAATATGAATTGGATTGAAATGCTTCCGTCGTCATGTTGGTTCATTTTACCGTTATATAAGCGAACGTCCTTGTTACACACTGATATCATATGAAATTATCATACATCACTGATTCCGTCAATTTCGCTTCTCTCATTTTAGATTTTTCATATTTTCAAATTATCTAGCAAATTTCTATTTTATATTCTGCGCTATTTTTCCTTAAAAAAAAATATATAATTTGAAATGAGAGATATTTTGATATTTTTTCTATAGCACATCCACGTAATTCCCTATTCTATCAATGTCATTTAATAGTTGAGAAAGATTTCTATTTTCAATTTTTGATCATAATCTCATCAATTTTTCAGTAGGTATACATAAATATTCGATCGTAAAGTTCTTTATCAAAACTTTAATAAAGTTGCTGTCTTATTATTTACCATCAATTTTGGAGGGTTGACAAAAAAAAAACAACAACAACAACAACTCACCCGATTCGGAAATAGGTGATGGTGCCGACGAAAGTGACGCCGTTGAATGATTACTTGATATTGTTGATGATGAACACTCCGATACGGAGCGCCGTTTCGACATTGCATAACTATGAGAAAGTTGTTCAAGTCGCCGCCTAAGGAATCTTTGCTCACGATTTAATTGTTCTTTGTGCGTTGTATGTTTACGTTCCTTATCTTCGAGATTCTGCAAAATTGAAATTCATTATTTTAATTGAACGAACAAAAAAACAAAACAAATACAGCATATTTTCCAAATGCCAATCTTGGAACTCATAATAATAAAAAAAAAAAAAAAATTAATGAAGGGAGTCGTTATTTATTATATTAGACATGCTGTAATCTAATTCGTGAGAATAACTTTATAAGGTAATGCTCATTACAAAATAATTCAGTCGTTAATTTACCGAGAGAAATACAAGACAAAAAAAAACCTAAAACCAAACGATGCTCAAAGGCAGATTTCTTTATTATAAAGGAAAGAGAATCAGCATATTGTGCTCGGCTTAAATCATTCAGCTATGTATACTATATATGAGATCCTATTAATCAATCTTCCGTTTTAACAGTACCGTAACGAGGACGGGGCGAAAGAGGCTCCGGCTACAAGCGCAACTTGAGCTCTTTAATTTTAATTTTAAGGACTGCCGCTCTACCGTTGAATTTTTCCCATTTGAATAACATGTAAATCATTGGGTTTATGGAAGAAAATTGTTATAGCTCAGTTCGGTCTAATGATTTTCCATTACGATTAGTCGCAATTTGTAGTGTTTCAAAGAATCATCTTCAAAAGTGTCCATTATAATTTATTTGTAACTTCAACCGCTTCGTCGGTATCGGTCTCGGAAGCCAATTTCCACGAAAATCGTCATAATTTCTTTGTTATCAGCGTAACAAATGAAGTTACGATTAGAAAAATAATGAACAATTTGTAGGAAATTAAATTTCCTACAAAAAATGTCTTATTATTACATATTTTGCTAAACTGCCTGATTCACAAGATATATTCTATATACTTTCGTGGAACTTGAGATTTCGAGACCGACACAAACGAGACGGTTATCATGTTATAGGTGAATTTTAAAATGGAGTCTCTGAAATGCTACAGATTTCGACCGATTGCAATGAAAAATCATAAAACCGAACTGAGCTATGACAATGTAATTTTTAAAAATCATTTACATGTTATTCAAATGGGAAAATTTCAACGATAGCGAGGGAGTTCTTAAAATTAAAATTAAGAGCTCAAATTTCGAGGGAATTGTTTTTTTTTTTTTGATGTGAGCAAATGGATTTTCTTGTGCCCGCTAGACAAAAAAAATATATTATCTCAAATGAAGCACCCTATTAGATAGTCAATTGTTTGTGAAAGAAGAAATGTATGGATATGTCGAAACGAATAAGAGTTTCATTTGTTTATAATATAAGAGTAAATAATTTATGGAACGATATGTTTTTTAGAAAATATCAAAAGAGTTTTATCGAATACGATCGGTTTGGAAAAGCAATTTTGAGTACATTGTGTTTTATCTATGGTTTATATATACATATACAGATATAGAGAGAATATTTCCGGAACAAAGAGCTTTTGTTTGCATATTAACATGAAATTGTATGTAAATTTTGTAAATAATGCATCGCGCAATATAAAATACACATCAACAACAGTAGGAGGCATCATAATAACCAAAAAAAAAAAACAATCTAATCAACAATGATCTACATATTAATAAAATTCTACTATATAGTTGTATAACAATATTGTCACGTTTTTTTTCAATTACTTTTTTTTATTTAGTGTAAATAATGAAATTTACGAAAATAGGTAGATAGAGAAGTCATTAATTCAAAACCGATTTCTCGATTATGTCAATAAATATCAATGATTTGCCTACGGTTACTGAAAGTTAAATTTCCGGTGAATAGGGGAAAAACGGAAGTCGGCTCTTGGGGCATATTGATCTACTCTCTACCTATCTATAGAAATATAAACTACCAAAAGAGAAAGAGAGAATGGTGATGGTGATGATGATGATGATGGTTATAGTGATATAGTTTATTTGTAATGTTAATATTACAAAACAAAAGCATTTACGCATACAAATAAATTTATAAAATATTAGTATGCCTGCTATATTTAACCAACTTTCAAATTTCTCGTATTTGAAAAATGATTATATCGGCAATTCTTTTTCCAAACGATAACAAAGCAACGTACATATTTGTTTATGTTTTATATTTATTTGGAAATTGCTGGATATTAATAAAATATATTTTAGAGTAATTCATTCCATTTGGTTCAGTCGATTTTATTATAATTCAGTTAAACATTAGTAGAACCAAAATCGTTGAGGTTTGAATTTTATTAAAGTTCAAAAGCATTACAAAGTACAATTATACATCTATATTAAAGTTGTCCCACTTGTTCCTATATCCTCTCTTTATCCAACTTTATATAAATAGATCGATATTAAACTAAGAGATAGATAATTAAGTTTTCGCTGATTCAGTTTATCGACACTGTAACTATATATAGTATATATGGGGAAGAAAACACCATTCCCCAAGTGTTAAAGACAGCGTTATATAGTAGTGTTGCGTCTTTCCACCGAGAGATATCGACTATAATATAAGTAGAAAGAAGAATTTAGTTTTAGAAACTCATAACTGTTTTGTTAAGGCAGCTTAGTCAGCATGGATGGACCGAGAGAGATTTTCCTTTAAGAAGCTTTGAAAAGATGAACAGTTAGAAACGACAAAAAATAGAAAAATAAAAAAAAAACCAGGAAACGTTCATTATTTAAACTGGAAAAAAGCTCCTTTCAATATTACACTCTGATGATTTATCGCTATTTTTCCTCTATATATACTCAAAACTATATATACAGGATGAGTTGAAAGTCGTGGACTTAAATTAAAAGATGGGTAAGGGATGAAATTCTGAGACGAAAAGTCTAAAGACACTATTACACCTGACCTACCATTAATTAGTTATCAATTGAATCAAGAAGCCAATGAGAATCTGTTGGGATTAGATAGGTGAAGGCAGAGAAAATTCGTTAAACGCTTGGTACACTGACTCGTTCTATGGTAGTCTTACATCGCCCACGCTCTCTCTCTTTCTCTACCATTGGCTTCTTTATTTAATTAATAACTAATTAATGGTAGGTCAGGTGTAATAATGTCTTTAGACATTTCGTCTCAGAATCACAATCTCCACCCGCACTTTGATTTAAGTCCACAGCTTTCAACTCAGCCTGTATACATATATAGATATATAATCTTATTAGTTTGGCTTTAATGCTTTGATATTATTATAGATAAATAGACAATGGTATTTTTTTGCTGTGTAACAGGCAAATCTCGTAATTGAATTTTCTACCTACTTCCTGTTGACGCACACATGTATAGTTCCGATAATAATAATAATAATTTTGGGTGATGGTTTGATATAAATTGTTGAGGGAACTGTTCTTTAGCGACTCATAATTGCCCAGTCATGTTTGGTTGATAAGGAAGGACTGACAATCTAAAATATGGATCTAGATTATTCCACGTTTTTATTTTTATTTTTTTTTAATTGTAAGTAAGACGGAAAAATTCTAATTCTTCGAGATTTACAATTTGAATGTTTTCAATTTAAGCGGGTTATAATAACAAAGATGACAATATCATTTATAAGCCCGTAATTCAAATACTTTAAAACCGCCCTCATACCATTTTCCTGGGAATAAATCAAATATTTATATAGAAATTCGGTGAAATTAGAATATTTTCAAATAAAGACCCTCTAAGTATACTATATAGATTCGACTTGGGAGAAATTAACATATAAAATTGTAACAAGGAAATATAGAATAAGATAAAAGAGTGAAAGAGAGAGAGAGAAGAGAGAAAGAAATAGAAACAAAGGAAGTTTCTTTGATGGATATTTAGGTTATAAAACAATTAATCTCAAAGTAATAAAAGGTTCTGCTTTCTATATATAGATACAATACATATAGAAAGGGAGAGAGAGAAGTAGAGTAGAGGGCCAAGTGCAATTATTCAAGGATTCCAAAGCTCTGTTACTCGCCCAAAAAAAAAAAACAAAACAAAACACGAAATACAAAACAGTATTCATTAACTAAAAAGAAGCGGACAGAGAGAGAAACGGCCGTTTTAGTCATTATTCATAATTATGGGTGATATATTATTGTATTATAAACTGTATACATGTTTGTTTGTTTGCTTGTTTGTTTCTGTGTGTGTGTGAGATGGTTCAAGATGGGCTTGAAATACTTCCGCATTTCAACAATGCACACAACAAAATCCGTTATTATTCCACATTTATATAAAATTAAAATTTACAACAATAATAAAATAAACGAACAAAAGACAAAACAAAACAACAACTATTTTATATGTTGTTGCAGTTACCATAAATTACGTTCAAGTAATAGAAATGTCTATAGTGAAAATTGATTATACATATGTATATAGGTATAGATATATGTACTAACACTGGCAAGTAATAAAATAGTAAAATTTACAACCTATAAAAAAGTGGAGAGCGACTTTTAGAGAATTATTATAGAATATTAATTAAGACTTTAGTTAAAGTTTAGAGTGAAAGGAACACATATACTGTTTTATTATTATTATTTGAATTAATTATCTTTTATAATTTGACATTCAAAAATTTCCAATTTTTTATTTGTTCATATGTATAAATGTTTTCCCCACACGGAAATAGTGATCCAACAAGGACTATCCAATCTAGTAATTTTTTTGTATTGTGCCAAAATAAAAATTGTCAAGAGGAACAGCAATAAAATATTGTCGCAAATTCCCAATACAATATTTTTCAGATCAATATCCTCTCTTATTCAATACTTCTCAACAATAATTTACTTCAATAAAACAATAAACTATATTATTATTATTATTATTATTATTATATAATTGGTAGTGGTAGTCCTGGTAACTGGTAAAATTAGATTATTGGGAAGTAATACAAAATATGGCACTATATGTATTATATAGACAATAATAATCCCCAATTCCTAATATTGGATGATTATTGATTTATACTATAACGTTAGTTTGAACTCGTATATGTAAACAGTAAACACGAATATCTATCTATCTCTTTTCCACTAATAGCTGAATTTGGAGAGACGATATAATGGTGTGTGTGCTTTTTTTTTAGCGAGAATTTAACGACATTTCTGTAGAATTCAACCACCATCTGTATACTATAAATTCTATATTATCAAAATATTCTAAATCTAAAATGATTTATGTAAATTAATCGACATTTAATTTGTTTTTTTGGGGGGGGGTTTTCGAATAATCTTGCTCTAAATTATTGTTAAAGTACGGTAACTTCAATTTTTCTTCTTTCTAAAACTGTTTTTTTTTTCAAATTCCGATTTTCTTTGAATTATTGATAGGGCAAGGTCCGGTGTGTACGGAGGATCGGCCAAAATTTCCCATCGAAGCTATGCAGCAAGTCACTGAAGTTGGTTTAACGTTTTCAATTTCCAATTGACAACAGTATCTAATTGGATCTATCGTTTGATTTTGAGGTGGAAGCTCCAGAAACACCACGCCCTTATAGCTCCCCCATATTGAGACAATATATTTTTTTTTTTTGGTCAAGATCGGCTTCTGATGTTGTTTAGGCTCGCTTTCCTTCTGTACTACACAATCATTTACGTCGCACAATTTTATAAACAATCCATTTTTCATCGCCAGTAATTAGACACTTCAAAAATGGGTCGATTTCGTTACGATATTCACACGAGACTTTTTCATTTTCGAGCTTGATGATGAAATCCAGCTTTTTGAAATCGTCGTGAACAGCTGAATGATAAAATTTAAATGCCTCTGCGATGTCACCAGTGATAGAATGTTGTTTTTCTTCAGTCAGTGCCTTTAATTTATCCTCATTAGTTTCAAGAGGCATTGTCCACGTTGAAGTCACGAACACGAGAATTTCCTCTCGTACAGTATTGTCCCAATAAATTTTACGCAACTTTTCATACGCCTATCTTGGGTTCTTCTCGTTGTGAAAATAAAAAACCAAAATATACCGAAAATGTACAGTTCCATTTACAATTTGTCGAATATATATATATTTTTTTTCAATCGAAGCCTTTAACTGTTATCTACCGAAATATTCCATCTCAATAATACGTGTAGCGTCATCTGTTGCAAAAATACTTTACTAATACTTTTGATTAATTTTCGAAATTTATTTCAGATCTTGACTGGTTTTCCAACTTTTGTTGTATATTTTCCAATAAAATTAGTAATTACAGATCCCGGCCAATAATTTTATGAATATTTCGTAGAAATAGTTTAACAATTTTCCAAGGAATCTTCCTTCATTCAATAAAATCATAATATTCAGAAACTCTTATTTCCAATTATTTCTTTCTTTTTCTGTTTTGAATAATTAACAATCCAATTCTCTACCAAATTCCCTAATTATATCAAATTAAACTATATTGTTGTTGGTTTGGAATAATATCGTTGTTATTCTACTTATTTATTTTCAATTCACTTATCTATAAAGTAAAAGTAAACTATTATTTGGATTATATGAATTTCTCCCTATCTCTTTGTTAACACGATCTTCATTCAATATTCATGCTATTTTGTAAAGTGTAATTAAACATTTTATTTATGCTTCTGTTATTAAAATAAACTGTAATTAATCATCAAAGTTATTTGTTTATTTAATTACATATAGATCTGGTATATTTATTACGTGTAATTCAAATGGAATTAGTGTTGATTCTGATTAATATATATATATATATATATATATATGTATGTATATATCGAAATATTATGTAAGTTCTATCCATTGTAGAAAGTTCTATATAATTTAGAAAACGTTAATCATGCATTAGTGACACTCCCGGCGCATCCACCATAATTACACTACACAGCTTCATTTCCAATTCAACATCCAAATTTCAATTTTCAATGAGTTTATTATTCAAAATTCAATAATAATTCTCCTACTACACAATTTCAGTTCTCCAAATTATTCCTTTATCAATATCTAAAATTTATTAAAGCATGGACAATTAATAAATTGAATCACATTTGTAAATATATAGGTGTATATATATATTTTTTTAATTTGTAATAAATTGATTAAGGAACAAAGTGTCTCTTAGGCGACATTTCAACGTTATTACAATAACCATTCCCCCATAATTCCGCTCCTATACACTCACACAAACCGTTTTTTGGATTCGGGTTAAATGTAAATTCAAGTTTTCCGGTGTGCGACAACATTTAAATGTCAAATACAATATTGACAGACAAGAGAGAGAGAGAGAGAATTTGATAAGTTTTGAGATTCATAAAATATAAAGGGGGAAAATGAGTCGGTCATATAAATATTGATTCTATATTTTTTCAAAATTCTCAATTATTAAAACTTTCAAAACAATAATCGTTATCCACAAACTAAACTAAAATATTATGCAATATAATAATTCATTAATTCCACATTTTCGAATAATGTATAATAATAATAATAATAATAATAATAAAATTATCATATATTCGATATTATATAAGATAAGTGGAAAAGTTATACAACTCACCTTTATAAACCTTTTTGCTTTCGTTAAAAGTCCTAGTGTTGTGTGTCTAGATGCCTCAGGACCCAACGGTACTATTTCCTTAAGTATCTCTAAGCAGTTTCGCAGATGTGCACGTCTGCAAACAAATGACATCGTTACTTTTGCAATTCTTTTTTCTTCTTTTATAAGAAAAAGAAACCAAAATAAAACAATGTTCTGTATCATAGTTTGCATTTATATGTTAAATATAACGGTGCAACTGTAAAGTTGCTTCATTATATATTACAAAATAAAAAAACAAAACGTACTTTATGTTTGAAATAAATTTGAAATTAAAAACGAAAAAGTTCCATTGTACAAAATAAATTGTAACATTGGAACATAAAATTGGTTCGCTATTTATCAATGATATCTTGCAACTTTTATAAAATAGAATTGGAATTTCATTAATATTGCAAAATAACCCGAATAGCAATAGCAAAACAAACAAAACACAACAACAAAAAAAAAAACAAATTCCCAACTCTATTTGTTTGCTAGTAGAAACGAAAAATGAAAATTAATCAAAGAATATTGCATGGAAACTAGAAAATTAATCATACGTTTCCTTTCTAGTTGTTATATTGAAATAAAAAATAAATATAGCATACAGGTATATTATTATAAATAAAGAGATGGTGAGAAGACGGAAAATATTAATGAAAAGGCAATACCTCGAGTGGTGAATGAGGTATTGTCGTGTTGAAATCAAAAGATTGCCTTCTGTCGGTCGATTTATGTTATCGCAAATATAAAAGTTTACGATAGTAAAAATATAAGACCGAAACCAGTATAGCCACATATATACATATAGTACGTTTCACGTCAAATGATTCGCATAGCTTATTACATCGACAGAATTTGTGACGCTACTGTCAATCGTCTAGTACAAATATAACAATGACTGTGTCGATCGTGGTCGACACAAATGCTGTCGATGTAATGAGCAACGTGTATCGTTCGATGTGTAACATACTATATAAATTTATTAAATTACGAAATATTTGAGTAACGAAATTCAATCAACGATTTCCATAAATAATTGTAAATGGTGTATGCGAAATTCGTACAATTTAAACATACATTCATCATATGGTATACCTTGGCTATAGGCGAAATTGCGGTGCGTGATTTAAAATCGAAATGTCAAAGAAAATGCAATTAATTTAGCAGTTAATAACGCACGCAAGCCAGTACGGTGACATTTATTAGATTGACATCCGGTGCAGAATATCGGCGGTAGACCACACCCCCGCGCCATTGCGGCATTATTGTTCATTGTGTATATATACACATACATCGTGTTGTTGTTTGTTGTTCTCAAAATTGAATTTACACCAAGCTAAGGCACACGATCGGGTAGTATTGTGTGTGTTGTTGTTTTGTTATCAATTATAATTGATCTTTATCGATTTATCATCCAATAATGATAATAGAAAGTCTTTAAAAAGCTTACGATTTATTGAAGTTAGATTTTCAGGAAATTGATAGATCAATTTATTACAAATATTATTAATTTGTAGAGGATGTTTTATGTAATAATGACGGTTTCACTTGATAACGATCTCGTATATAAACGATAACTATATATTTCTTTTGTAAATTCGAGAAAGTAATCTTCTATAAGATTAGAAGTTTGAAAATTGATTGTCTCCATGGAATTCGACACGTTTGAAACGCCCTATTCTTTACCAAAAAAAAAATAAGATTCTTAATTGACTCCCCATTCAAGTTTTGTGCTTTCTAAAATAGAGATGTGCAAAAATCAAAGTTACAACGTGAATCAATAAATTAATTTATTACTTTCAGAGAACTTCAGGAAAACAAACTTTGAATATTAGAAAATATTAGGCTCCACTTCCAATCGAATTGATTATTGGAAATTTTCTGTTCAATATCGTTACTTTTACAGTTAAACTCAACCGTTATCATAATTTTTTATCTTCGAATAGTTTATTTAAAAAAAAAGAACACCTACAAAACTTAAATTATAGAGTCCATTATTATTATTTTTTTTTTATCAATCATCATCGATTTTTATTTAATAGTTTAATCGAGAATGTTATTTCGATTATTTTGCCTGCACAAAAACTACTAGAAAGTACAGGATGTCCTAGCTCCATAACTCTGTAGCTATTTTCACTCAACCGTATAGTTACAGACATTTTGTACAATTCGAAATTATCTCCATCATCATCAACATTTCAGACTAAACTTATGTTCGTTCAAATGCAAACCCCTATAAATTTAAGTATCATTAGAAAGCCCTATTGATTCACAGTTTGGCGTTTGGACACTTCCTGTAGACGGTAATTTGAAATGATACTGAACTAAAAAAATCAGGACATAAAAAAATACTGCATACTTTAATCACTGGTTTATTTTCAACCATAAAGTCGTAATGATTTTACAAAGCTGGAGCTTTTTCACTCGTCTTTTGACAATAAAATGCAAACGGTCTATATAAATTTATTTTGATCAGAATTAAAAGGGCTTTGTATTTAAGACATCCTAGTCGATATCTATCGTTGAACGAAAACGTCAAGTCAACATCTTGAATAGCAGTAGAGTTATGAAACTTGCTCGTATAGCTGGGACACTCTGTATGATGTATATGTATGTATGTATGTATGTATGTATGTATAATGAATAACGTGACTAGGTCAAATTAATTTAAAATTTTATCCCAAATAGTTGTTTATGCAATAATGTTAGAAGAATATATACTAAGCAATTATAGATGTGATCAACGCACGTTAACTTTCAGTTTTTTTCTCCTTACTGTTTAGAAAGCTTATAGTAATAGATTGCATGTTATTATTTGTAATACAACTATCAGAATATTTCTCTTTCAATCTTTTTCACATTTTCTGTAAATTTAAATATAGAAACGCACAATTTATTGTCAATATATTCAAATATATTACAATTTATTTTATATATGTGTATGTCTCATTATTTTCCCTTTTGCAAGACTTGTTTTATATATTTATAATTTTAAAGAAGTTTATATAAAAACATTACCTCGTTACTTCAATTAAATTCCTTTCAACAAACAAGCTAAAATATATATAAAGTATATTTCCGTTTTTTTTTCTTTTTCGTAGTTGTATATATTTATATTTATACGGCTAATGTTGTTTGAGTTTAGCAACTGTTTAATGCAAGTTACCAAAAAAGGTCTCTAACATTATTAAACATAAAACTTGGCAGCTTTAGTACTACTACCACTACTACTACTACTACTACCAAGTAGCAAGTTTCACAACGAAACCATAGTAAGAGAATTATAATAAAGTTAGTTAAGCTTTGGCTATAGGTGAAGACATTACGTTATTATACTTAATATACATATATGTATAATACTTTACATACTAGAGGTCACGTTCAAAAATTATAGTCAGTATAGTTGGGGAAAAAATACACATTTCCACATTTGATTGTGAGCAAAGATTTATACAAATTGCGGTCGACAATTCTAGTAACTGAAAAGAAATTGTGACAACAAAACGGAAAATTGAAAAAAAAAGAAACAGCACAATGAATTCTATTGATCATCGACTAATTAATAAAAAAAAAACCCAACCTAGTATACAAAGGGGTAAAGTTGACTACAAGTTACCGCAAAAGATCGAAATACCATCGAATTGTTCTTGCATGAGACGTTCCGTATAGAAAGATGACAATTCAACATTCCTCAAACTTTCAGTCGAAAAGACAATGGAATGAAAGTGGACAGATCTATTAACAAACAAGGATTACAATAAACAGCAACAATTACAAAGTCTATTATTAGTAGAAACAAGGATATTGTCTTTTAGAAATTTAGTTAAATTTAATGATATGAGAGAATAGTTTGAAATTTCTTTCAAGTGTTGATATTAAAACTAGCAACAACAATTTACGATTATTATTCTATCTTTTAATCGTTAGTTGTCTGACATTTTGTAATATTTATTTATATACAGAATGAATGGAAGAAGCGGTACAAAAATTATAAATGGAAGAATTTCCTGGAAATGCCACAAGTTACCACCAAAAGAAATGCCATTGTGATTTACAAACTATAGAGAATGAATGTATTTATATTTTAAAAATTTTATTGATTGAGAACAAGAAAATATTTCTCGATATTTAATAGTGGAATTCATAATATTTTTTGAATTAATATACAGATTTTATGTGTTTTGTCATTATAAGCCACATAGTTTACATTTGTGCCCAATATAAATGGATCATAAAATATTCAGTATTAACGCTTATTACCATTAAATCTATAATAAAACCCTAACCATAAATTGGAAAAAAATTAATTTCAATAATTTTCGCCAATAACATTACTGAAATTTCGCAGAATTTCTAAAATGTTCCACCACCGATTATAAGTAATGTTAATAATAATAAATTCTAAGTGTGCCAATCAATTCGATCAAGTTTCATGCGAAATTTAATTCACTAAAAGTAAGTATAGGAAAATCGTTTTTCCGGGAATAAATAATACAGAAATCTAATCGTATAATCATAAATAAATTACAACTAGGTATATTACTTATTTTCCTTATTGTTAGAATTCGAAAGTTCATAGTTTTCTTTGCAATAATTTTACAATTCATTTTTGTTACAAAACAAATAATAGAGGTTATATGAAAAATACTTTTGTCTCTATAGGGTATGTGGTCCTTCTTATTCCCGTAACTATTATTTATTTTAAAAAGTTTGTTTTAAAGCTTGTTTTATCAGAGGAAAATCTTTCAACAGATTTACTTGTTGACCATTGGCAATGGTTCTAATGCAATTTAAGCTCTGTCCCAATCATTAGGAATTTCCTCGAAAATGATATTGCCTTGAATATATAGGTTATCTTATGGCGGATGTTGTACATTAAATGCATATTTGGTTATTTAATAAGCAGTGTTTTTCTATAAAAATTCGTGTACAAGATTTCGATTGAAGATGTTGATTTTTGGGAAAAGCTCGCTGAACAAATGTCTACTTTATGTATTGAGCCACTTTTTCCGCAAATTAAACGTACAAACGACAAAGAGAAGACTATTATTCTTATTCCACAAAAGCCCTTCTGTCATTCTATTCAATTCAATAATAAAGATTAAATTAATTTGTATTTGTATTGGTTAGAAATCATAAAAGCTCCCACCACCACCAACAAGACAAGCTGGGATATTGTTTGTTATGAAAACTGCCATTAATATTGTGTTGATAGATGTCAACAAAAATTCAATATCTAACTTGACAAAATATAAGAATTTCCGAGTAGTGATATGATCATCGACAATTTCATATATACACTCATAATTTTGTTTTGTTTGAGAAGCTTCCTGAGTTCGTTCATAACATGTCTATTATACATAAGGTGTTGTAATAATAATAATAATAATAATAATAGAAAAGGTGATGAAAATGAGAAAACACGTTTTTCTTTCCTTTCTGTTTTTGTTGTTATTTTGCTTTCTTCAACTATATTCCACACAATCGATATGATTCTATTTGTAACAGGAATTGAGATACAAGGCAAGCAACAGCAACGACAAATAATTTCAAAACCATGTTCGGAATCTGGACATTCCTTATTGAAACTTGTGATTGGATCTTATAATAGAATGGACCAGGACAATAACAATAGCTATATTCGCGGTACAAATCCCGAACGCGTTCCGGACCACTTCGCAGGCGCACTAGTGGTTTTAGTGTTCGCGGTACGAAATAGTCCGGAACTCGAGAATCTTATCGTTCGAGTTCTGTGTTCGCGGATCACCAAAACTGATGCTGAACTAGTTCGGGACTAGTTCCAA
>JAZBGX010001499.1:0-18048 GCA_037414775.1 Zonitis immaculata
CATAAAATAAAGTAAGATTTCTTTGTTAGAATGGAATGGAAATCGTTCTGTTTTATTCCATTTTTCTGAATACAACCACCCTTAATTTAAGAAACGTATTTCATATGAGAACAGCATTTTCTTTTTCGCCCTCCTATTTAATGTCAAGTTTTATATTTGCGTTTGTGACAAAGATATGTATGTTGTACATATACATACCATGAAAAAATGGCTCGTGATATTTGAAAAATTCATAAGTATTTGGATATAAAAAAAAACAACTTAAAAAAATACGATAAGTAATCCGAAGTATATGATTTGATCAACATTCTATCGTTGATGTTATACAGTTGTACAGCCTGTATATTTTATATAAGAGCACGCAACAATAAATAATAGAGTGGTCTATTTTAGACCGCTAATAAAATATATAAGAATATGCCCATTGTTCCATAAAAAATATAACTAGTGTATCACGCTAATTTTTCTCAAAGTCGGCCGTGCATTGGAGAACGTAGGATTCTTGCTTAGTTCATACGTAATTAAATTTGACGTTTGTAAGGTTAGAGAATAGATTGACTGAAACTGAGTGCAACAAGCTACAAACTCGCCACCAACTGCGAGGAGAATTTCCGTGATACACTTGTTATACATATTATATAAAATCATATATGGGATTTTTTTAAATTTTATAAAAATTGTTATCCAGAATTCTCCAACATAAAAGTATTCAAACAATTTTTGAAAAACTTTATTCATTCGCTATTATTCCACTATATAAATATTTATTGGTATTTTGGATATTCGCCGTTATATTTGTCAATTTTATAAAACAAATACCCTTAATTCCTCAATATGAATAATAAAAAAAAAATTAAAGACAATAGCAGGATCAGCATGACCCTCGGGATAATCGACTTGTTATTTTCACCTTGATCACACCTGCTGGCATCTACTTGATTCTACAAAAAAAATTGGAAGATAGGATTTTCAAAGAACCAACAGATGCCCAGGTGCAATAACTTGGTAGAAATATCAACCCAATTTCCTCTAGAAGTATTCGATCCATACAAGAGCAATTACGAGATTAAATAGAATGAATAGAATTTAGAATTTTCTATTTTGCTACTGTAAAATGAACTCTCCATGTTCATAATCAATACCATATAAGCTAGATGACTATACAGCAAAATCTTCATATAATTTTGCCTACGTCTTTGAAAGAAATAAAAAAAAGGACTTTTTTTAAATTGTGGCAGGTTTCAGTGAGATACGAGGACGATAGAAGTGCAAATATATTCATTCACTTGGCTTAATGCTATGGAATATATCCATCCCGTTCCAACTAATGCAAATGGATAGAGTATAGGCTAAATTGAAACAGGAAGTTCTTGTCATGTTTGTAGTACTGTAACTGTAGGGTGGAAAATATTATGCATAAATTCTTTTACCTTCTAACTCTCTTTTATATTTTTAAATGCCATTCTGAAAATATATCACCCTATAGCAGTTGAAACGTAAACAGATACTATAATTTTATACAGCCTGTATAATTTCACCGATACGAATAATTCTCAGCTATATAGCTAAATTCGTGTATTTACTTTTCTAGATATCATGAATTCTTCACTAAAATCGAAACCATCTATTTCAATATCGAAAAATAAAAGAACAATCCAACGAATATTAGAAGACGAACCACAGAACGATCAACAATCAATAACGAATTCGGATAATCCAGCTGATTCGGACGACGAACAAGGCTTTTCTAAATGGATACGTTCAAAACAAGGTGTTGATAATTTGAAATTATTCGTATTAGCCAACACTTTATTGATATTTTTAATAATATCGTGGCCACAAATTAATGAGATATTGGAAAAAATCTATTATTCATATCATCTAAAACTAGCCGAACAATAAACCAAGAAAAAAATGTTTGCTATTTTATTTAAAGGAATTGTATTTTTATCGATTATGTTTTGGTATAGTTTAGCTGTATGGAATTTAGTTGCGAATTATTTTCAGGATGAAATACAAAAATATCTAGAAATCAATAATAAATCGACAACAAATCGATTCGATAACAACAAACATAATGTAGAAACATTGGATCCAATAAAAGGACGAGTATGTTTAGCAAAAACATTGGAATCGATTATAACTACAAAAAACACCTGTAACATTGAAGAGAACAACAGAAATAAAATTGTCAAGCACATCAATAACCGCCTGTAGACATATAATTGCAACGTAAAACAATTATATTGTCGTAATATTGTTAGTAAATGGAAATTATCTTGATTTATTTGAAATTTATGGAAAACTGTTTCAAATCTTGTTAGTTAGCGATAATGGACCAATCTATATTCACCAATAACCTCTATTTTTTCTATTAATTATTTATAAATTAATATTAGATTATCTATTGTAACAATTCGATAATCCGTATTATTATTTATAGTGCAAATAATCCGAATTAGCGGGAATTTATGTAATTTTATCTAAAAAAAAATTAAATTAAATAAAAAAATGTAAGGTTATGTCAATATAAATAAAGCCGTTAGAAAATCAAGTAGTCACTTCAATTAAATGAAAACAAATAAAAACTCACCTTAATCATCAAATTATCACATAATTAGAGTTGCAAATCAATAAACATTAAAAAAATGTTATCAAATACAAAAAACAAAACAAATAGAATTCAAAAAACAAACGATTAAATTCAACATTGATAACAACGCACGACTGTAACAAAATTGGCGCCATCTAGGCAAGAATAGTTGTAGCACAATTTACAGGAGACTACCATCCAACTAGCGACCTCTATTATTTATTTATAATTTTTTTTTTCAATCGATTAATTATAACAACCTATACAGGCTGATACATTTATCATGTTCAATCTCGGAAAATATAATAATTGTGCTCAATACGCTGTGTGTTTCCGAAATACAGGGTGTATGAATTTAAATATATACAGACAGTTAGTTACACCCTATAACTTTTCTAAATTATAACATATTTCGATTATCTTTGATCATATTCGCAGCTTCTTGAATTACGTATCGCAACCCTTCTATATAATCAACTTTCTCTCTGTAAAGCATTTCTTCAATTTGCGACCATATGAAGAAGACTAGCAGATTTTCGTTCAGACTTCAAAGTGGCCAAATAAATTCACTATCACAATCAAGTGAGAGAGAGAAATGCGAGGTCATCTCATCATGCATGAATAGCACGTCTAGTCGTCTTATAGCAAGTGATGCATCCCCCAGAAGAAAGTCTAAATTTTGAGCAAGAAAGGTTCATTCAGATCGGGAGGGAGTTCGAATGGATCAATAAAAAAGCAGATATCGCACCACAACAAATGCTCATCCTGAATGCAAATTGTAAATCGGATTTCCGCAAATGATTGTTGTTCCAATTGAAAAATACCTCTCCCAGAAAACGTAGCTTCATCGGTCTAAGAAATTTATCTATAATATTAATTGAGCAAAATTTTGGGCGAGCTCATAGTAGTAGATTTCGGACACAATTATAGTGATATATAGACGGAGATTGTATTTGAAATGCTCCAAGTTGACGACTGGCTGATCCCTGTCGTCGCACTTAATCAACGAGTACTCAAATCTAGATGCTCGAAAACATAAACTTGAGCCTCAGTTTCGTAACCCACATTAATGGTTTTTGCAACACCATTTTGACCCTTCCGACAAAAGCGTCTTTTTCCGCATGGTGGTTGTAAATATTTCTGAAAATTCTTCGATTTAGATATAATTCCAAGTATACTCTGACTGCATCAAGTCTGCGTCTACGTCATGGCCTCGTATTATCAAACAAGCGAGCGGCACATTTTATTTCAATGTAAATGAATAGTATTGGTTGTATCTTGAGATAGTGGTATTACAGTAGACCAGAGAAGTGATTGATACAACCCCGCAACGTTATAGTCAGTACTTCAGTACTATTAATCACCATTTACTTACCATGGGTATACCATGTTGGGTTAGAATACGTAAAGTATTACATGAACAAACTTGACACTTGATAGTATCATCAATTTAGCGAATGCACATCGTTGATGAATCATCCTATATATAAGTAAATTATAATGATATTGAGTATCTAAATGTGGGTTGTTTCATCTAAAAAAAAAGTAGGCTATATTTATCATAGACGTATCAAATATTAAATTGTGATATTATAACTTTATAGTAGTTTAACCTCAATTTCTATGTACGCCACTGATGATTACTTTTAACAATTGCAATTATTTTATCAAGCTCATCTTTGAATTATCCTCTAAACAACAATTCATTCCAATTTATTTATTGCAATAACAATTTGTAGCTACAATGTTGATAGTTTAAAGTGTACCTAAAAATTCATAATAAAATACAAAATGGCACCTGGTTTTGCTACATTAAAACGTGGCAGTATCCAAATACAAAGGGCCGCAAAAGCTGTTAATGGTATATATATATTTTTTTGTTGCAATCTGTTTTTGGTTCAATTAAATATTGTGGTTTTTTTTCCGTAGAACAAATTGGCTCTAGGCAAGTTTTGGTAATTTTCGTTTTGACCGGATTTGTTTTATGTGGTGTTGTTGAACAAAGTGCATCAGTTGCATTACGTGCTAATAGTACATCGTCCTATTCGGATGCTGAATTCGCTGAATATGTCGAAAATACGAGTTACATAACACGTTATTGTCAACCAAATAATCAAAGTGAACATCATCACAATGATAACAGTATTTATAATTACGACAATAATAAAACGAAACATGTACAATCTATACCGCATATTGAAATACCAATGACACGTACTGATAAAACTGAATCAATTTTACGTGAAGCATTTATGTGGGGCACATTAATATCACCATTAGCAGCTAGTCGTATAGCGGCACGTTTTGGTGCCGAACAATTATTTGGTGCTGGTGTTTTAGGTGCTGGCTGTTTTGCTATGATGGTACCAGCAGCATGGTTAACACCATGCCATGTTGCTATACGTATCCTACAAGGAATTTTCATGGTATTATTATTTAAATCTAAACATATATTGACAAATTCTACAAATTTTTTGCTAACATTAGGGAGCTACATGGCCGGCAGCCCACATGTTGGCAGTCACTTGGATGAAACCAAAACATGTTAGCGCTTTTGTTTCTTTATATACAGGTGATTTGCTACAAAATTTTTGGCAATTATGGATTATCGTTTTTTTTCTAGCTGTCAATCTAGGTTATGCTGTTGTTGGTATTTTGGGGTCTTTATTAGTTCGTTATTTGGGTCGTGATTGGTTAAGTTATACAATCGCATTTTTTGCGTTTTTATGGTATTTCTTATGGTGGCGATTTGTTGAGGAATCTTTGCACCCAAATCGACCCAAAAGAGATGTAAATACAATTTGATATAAGCTTTGTATTATTATGTTGATAAAATTATTTTGCTTATAAAGGAACATAGAAATTTACCATGGAGACGGTTATTAATGTCGAAACCAGCATGGGCTTGTGGTATCGCTGTTATTGGTAGCCAATGGGCTGATGCTACATTAATGTTAGGTGTTACCAAATATTTGAACCTAGTTTATGGATTTTCAATAGAATATGTACTTATTTCCTGGAATTACCTCTATTTTTGTACTTTTGTACTTTTTTCCTAATTTTACAGCAAGATGTTTTGCAATCTTTACCACATATTGGTCATTTTTTATCAGCAATTACGTTCGGTATAGTGATAGATCAAGTCCGTGAATCGGGGATCGTTTCAACGACTACTGCAAGAAAATTAGTAGTTTATTTCTGTATGAATTATTATGATTTCTTATTTTTAATTTTATATGTCAAATTATTTGTTTAGCTCATTTTCCACCGGCTGCATTAATGTTCGTTTTGGGCTATACAGGCTGTGATCCAGCTGCACCGGCTGCTTTATATACAGCTGCACTAGCAATGACAGGTGCAACACCGGCTGGTGCATTTGCTAGTGCAGCCGATATAGCACCGAATTTTGCCGGTACTGTTTTCGGTTTATGTCAAACAGTTGGTGCTGCTGGTCTATTAGCAGCTAATTATGTGGTCTCTGAAGGATTGCACGGTTCGGTAATTCTATCAAAATAACAAGCTGTCCTCTATACGACAGAGGACGTTTCGTATACAAAAATACACTCTATTTTGTTAATTATAGTTTGCCGGTTGGTGGCGTTTGGTTTTCGGTGTTTCATCGGCTGTTCTATTAACAACAGCCACATTTTTTATGGCAATGGGTAGTGGTTCAGTACAAGATTGGAATGCACCTGGCGATATCGAACCTGAATTGGAGCCAATTGAGGAACCATCAACACTCGAATCGGTTCTTGAGTGAATTTTATGGATTTAATTGAAATTATTATGAAAATAAATGAATGTATGTGAATTTTTCCATACAATTAGATAAATCAAGATTACAAAATAGAAAATGAAATTCTCTTATTTGAATATTCATTAATTATTTTATTGTTAATTAGTAGAACAGATAGAAAACGACAATAAATTTATTTTTCTTTTAAAACAGAAAATTCCCATGCGTTTTCTCACATCTTTGGTAATAATTACATAACTTCAAGATTAAAAAAACAGTAATAACATAATAAAATGCAATATGTACAAAAATATCACCAAAAAAAAAAATAAATAATTACAAAAAAAAATTCAATTATATTTAATAATAATTAGTTTGTTTAAATCGTTTTGTTCTTGACAGTCGATCATCATTATCGCGATCATCAATTTCTTCACCTAAAATCTCAACATTACGTACCGGTACTTTTTTATATTGCGGCGATGTTGTCGTATTCTCAACCAATTCATCTTCGTTCAATGGTAAAGATGGATTTATTGCCAATTGTAACATTCGCAACAACAACATTTCTCTAACATCAGGCGGTAAGTACTCTTGAATCAAGTCATGCTCTTGTTGTTGTTGTTCAGCATGACTTGGTTGGAGTAATCTTGCAACTCTACGATTAGGAAGGTATGACCTATCATCGGAATATTGTTGTTGTTGTTGTTGTTGGGGTATGTGGATGAATTGTTGTCGTTCTTGTTCTACTGGTACTCTTTGAACGTAATAAGGTACCGGTTGTTGTCGATAAACCACCTGTCTAGGTCTTTGTTGGTACAATTCCGGATATTTTCTAGGATTAGTCAGTTCACTAATACGCTCCAATCTAGTTTGTCTTACTATCAATTGTTGTAATAATTTCTGAAAATCACGAGTACTAACAGGTGGACTTATTCTATCAATATCATTATCTTGATCTTCATAACGTTGTTGCATTATAGGTACTGGTATAGCATAATTTTGTTGTTGTTGTTGTTGTTGTGGTACTTCTCGAACAAAACCATTATCGTCTACTTGTACTGGAATTGGTCGAAATTGAGGTCTTATCAAAATTGGTTGTTTAACGTCATTATCATCATTATTATCATTAATTGGTATCACCCTCTGTTGTAATTGACTTAATGGTACTAGAATCGTACCTCTATGGAATGGATGTCTTATTGGAATTAAAGGTTCAGAATTTGCACGGTTATTCTCCGGTGGTATTTGTACAACCGGTATTGTTGTTGGTGTTGTTGTTATTATAGGTGTTGTTGTTCTTGTTGTTGTTGTTGTTGTAGCCGGTACTGCTGATTCAGCTGTTGAAGTTTCTTGAATATCTTCTTGATAGCGATTCGGACGATTCAAAACAACCGGTGTAACAGTACTACTTAATAAAGCATTTCTAGGTCGTTGTGTTGTTGTAAATAATGGTCGTGGTGTACCTGTTGTTACAGATGCACTATAAACATCAGTTACATCACTACCTAATGATTGTTGTAGAGTATATACGTGTTGTTGTGGATCAAAATCAATACGTTCTTGATTTAATTGACGCCGTAATATATTACCGCGTAATTGTTGTTCATTCAATTCTTGATCATCATTAACAACAATCGACTTTATATTTCTATCATTCAATAATGGATGTTTTATAGCTAAACGTTTAAATAATGGTAGTTCAGTTACAATATCCGGTCGTATCAATTGACCTTCCGATTTTTGTATTTGAACATTTGGTGTTGTAGTTGTTGTTGTTGATGGTCGTAAATAATGTTTGTTGTGTAATAAAATCCGTGGTGATGTTGTTGATGATGTCGCATAAACTAGATGTGTTGGTGTTGGTATTGGTGTTGTTGGTGTTGTTGTTGTTGATATTTCCGGTTGACTTGTTGTTGTTATTAGATTTTTTAATTTATTTAATCTTGCTGTAGTCGTTGGATAAATTGGTCGTTTAGTTGATGTTAAAATTGTTCGATTAATTTTTGGTATTCTTTGTACTACTGATGGTGTTGTTGTTGTTGTTGTTGTTGTTTCAGTTGTTGGTTTTGTAGTTGCATCACTTGTATTACTTGTACTATACGATACACGTTTTATTTGGCCTAATTCATCGATATAACCATAAGTACCTTTAATATTACCTAAAACATCACGACTTTCAATTTTAAATGAACCATCATCAGCTTCATAACCGATCGTATAAGAACCATCATCGTTGATTTTTTTGATTTGCTTTATAATTTCTAATTTGCTATCTTTACTTTCCGATTCTGTTAATTCCTCATTTGATTCTTTATCGATACTTTTCACATTTTTGATTAATAACAAAATAAAAAAGTAGAAAATTATCTAAAAAAAAAAATAAACTACAATTAAAATCAACAACAGATTTTGAACGGAACAAGACTTGTGTTTACATTATTTTAGACAAAAAAAATTATTAAAGTAAAATTTTTGGACGCTCTCATAATTTTTGTTACAAAAATTCTGATTACCTTTTTATCTTCCATAAATGTTGTTATTGCCATTCTAATTATTGTTGACAACAAAACAACAAATTCACAATCTCTTCAACCGACTGATTCTCAATGGAATCGTCACTCACCTATATAATTTTTTTGAAACAATCCACCTCTTTGTTGTTCCGATTTTTGTTGTTCTTCGTTAGAAGTGGGAGATGACCTTCACGAAATCTACCACCCACTATAATAATGTAATGAAATTACCACAAATTATAAGTTTTTTTCTACTCCATCAAGTGAAAGCCATTTGAGATTTGTACGATCAATAATAATACAATTTATTGAATGAATGATTCTAATTGATGATAAGTGAATCAATTATTATTGTTAATTTTACGAAATTATTGAATAAAATAATAATAAAAGCTATATAGTAAAATCGTTATGGAAACTGTTCCATTTCGCACGATTATTAAGCTGTTATTAAGTCGAATTTTGGTGGCAGCGCGCCACCAGTAATACATTTCGCTATTTGTCATTATTATTATTACTATTGTAATTTATTATTATTGCTTTTGTTGTTCTAGAGTAGAATAGAATCTTTCAGTTGATGAATATTTATAAGAGATTGATGGTTAATCGATAGTTTGTTATTTCAAAGGATGATATTGACATTAATGGAAATTTGTCGTTTTCTATACAATTAATAAGTGATGTAATCTTTTGTTTGAAGGTTAAATTGAGCATTTGATAGTTTGAAAGACTAGAATGTTCAGTTTTTTTTGTTTTTAGAAACGGTTTTCATAATTTTTTCGATTGTCCGTTGCGGCTCTGAACAATTGTTTCCAATGTAATCATGAGTATCATTTTGTCTTGCGTTGACAAACTTCTTACGATCAAGTTAGACGGACAGCTTGTATATGTAATAATAAATCTTGGAATTGAGTAAATTTTGCAAACACTTTCTGTGTGCAATTCCGGTTTGTCTTGAAATTTTTGGGTGGAGATTCTAGGAAAAAATAGTAAAGTATGCCTACTATACAGCGTATAGTAAATGTAGTAATGTATATTGAGCGGCAAAACAATTTTTGTATCACACAATATCGCATGCTACGAAAAATGTGGTAACTCTAGTAGTTTCTCTCTAATTTTGGTGCAATTTGGACATCTTCTTCCCATAACTGCTTATCAATCGGTGAGTGAATACTTACGTTTAACAATTTAGTTAAAGCAGATAGTCCTCGATATTGTCGTTCACGATTCCAGCAATGGTAACTACAAAATCTATAGCGAATTCTCTTCATTTCACATTTCTACTCTCTACATCATCTTTAGATTTTCTCTCAACAGCTGTCATTTGATCTTTAGAGCAATTTAAAAGCATAGTAACATCATTAGTATCTTTCTAAGGGACCATCCAATTTCCATACTGATTGCACATGAACTGATTATCATCATCTCTATTCCTCCTCTTATCAATGACAAATTTTGGCATATTTTCTCTTATAGAAATTGCAGTTGCTTGTGAAAAACCTGTCCAAGTATAAAGTTGTCTCTAATATTGCTCGCCAGTTTATTTACAACCGTTTCTCCTACAATGTACTCACCTCTCTCCCCCTCTCTTTCTCTCTCTCTCTCTTGATCTTCTCTAAAATAAGTATTGACACCGTAAGTGTAACCAGTGATTGGAATATATTTCACTACACTTTTTACTGGTCCAAGAAGTCCCTTGATCCCTTGATCTATGCTCAGATACATACTGTCATTCCCAGCTTCAGTTTCTTCAACCAGTTGTTTTGAAGTGTTGAAATACAGATACAACTCCCTCTGGACAATTGAAGAAGTTATTTGAGATGCATATACCGCATTGGCAGCCAAATGGTTTAAATAAATAACAAAAAGTTAAAAAAAATATATATTGAAAAATCAATAACTTTAATGAAGATTTGTAATTTGTAAAAAAAAATCGATTATTCCCATCCAAAAGCTTGGACAAGAAAGCTTGAAAATTTATTCTAGTTAATATAGACTCAGAAGGAACAGGTTGTATATAAAACAACAATCTATGATGATCTAAATAAAATAAGAAAATTTTTCTTGTAGAACGATCGTCGTCAAGTGAATTGAATTATCCAAATTGCATTGTAAATAGGAAATTATTTAGAAAAAAATTGACCGACAATTTTCTCCAATTACATAATTTTCTAGAGCAAAGAGAAATGTGAAAATTTTATATAAAAAAAACTCTCGGAAAATTATAGGAAACCGAAAATTTTGATTAAAAACTAATATTAGATAATTTTTCTTCTATTTAAATGAAAATTAAACAACAATAAATGATGTAAAAGTGAGTACTACTACAGAAATATGAAAGAGACGAAAGGTAGTCGTATTGTTTTGATTCTCAACGAATTGCCACACACAACAAAATAATTTATATTTTCATAATTAACCGAAAATAAATTATTTCGAATTATTATCAAAAATTCAGATTTACATAAACTGCCATAATTCAATCAAAACTTTCATTTCACATTTCAACAAATCCAATTATAATGATTATCATTATATTAATTAAGTGAAATCATTATAAGCTTTATTTACTATCAACAACAACAAAAACAAAAATTCACATATCATTTCTTGATTATTATAATGATTATAATTTTATAATCTAGTAATTGTAATTTCATAAAAAACTCTATCCACTTCCGGATAAATTGTGTGCGAATTTTTCTTGTTCCTAAAGAAATTCAATCTCGTATCTGTTACGTTTCCGTTTATATTTTTCGATTATTTTTCTTTTTGAATCGAAACAATAAAACATATGCATGGAATAATATTAAATGATGTTAATGATTGTGTAAGAGATAATAGAAAAATGTAACAATCAAGTAAATTTTCACATATTAATACGAGGAAGTATGTGACTATTTTTTTTTTCTTCATTTATTTTATCATAATTATTATTATTATTAATTATTAATAAGAAACATGCGAACAGGTGATTTAGTTTTCTAATTTAATAATAAAAGTGAAATGAACAGAAGGTTTTGGTTGTAAAATCGAATCAATTGAATTAAATTTCAAATTAATATTTAGACAAATCCTAAAAATATCATGAAATTTCGTAATTGAACAGAAAACGTTATAATAAACGGATTATTAAGTTTACGTAATAAGGTCAAATTTGTATAATACAGGAGACATATTGTGTATTGTTTATTAAAGAAAAAAAAACTATAGTAATAGTGCAATAATAATAATGATAATCATAAAAGACATAAATCTGGAAATAAACGAACGCATAATATAGACGCAATCGTTTTTTCTTCTATTTACAACGCTGGGAATGGCCTAGATGTGCTGTTTTAACAAATAACAATAACATAGACTAGAATAAAATTTGCGAAATTTTTGTTACTTGTTGAAATCGAAAAAGAAAAAAGAACGAAATCAGATAAATTTCGTTTTAAAGTCAACAAAACAATTTATTATTTTTAATTATTTGATTTGCAATATTAGTTGACACAATGATGCTTTGTTTATTATTTTTTTTTGGTCTCTCGGCCATTCTTGAAACACCAAAGATTTAAAAACAATAGATTAATTTTCAATTTAATCCGACAAAAATTCAATGAATTTTCTATTAATTTATTTCATATTGAAGAATTTAGACAACCAACTTTACGCCATTCAAAATGCTTTCTAGAAAAACTGTCGATGATAATAATAAAATTAAAATAGAGAAAGTTTTTGTATTTCTTATAAGAGAATAAAATGACATTGATAACAATATGGAATTGTTTCTATTCATCCATAAAGGTCAAGTCTTCACTCCCAATTATCTCGAATATCTTTAGAAAAATTGCTTCTTTTGAGTTAATAAATCAGTCGACATTCAGTTGATTGAATTTTTTGGTGACTAATGGTGGAGGCGCCGGGCGAACCATCAATCTACTATAAAATCGAATTATAATAATATAACAATCTTGAAATATTTTTTTAAAACGTCAAGCAATATTAGATGAGTTCGAGAATTATTGTCAAATTCTCAAAGTAGCTTGAATTTGATATTTTCACCCAAAAATCAAAAATATTTTCATCGACCTTCAATTTTTCTTTCCTCTTATAATTGATTGATAACTTTCGATTTAAATACAACATTTAGTGTCATAAGATTCAACCCAAGCCCACTCTATTAGTTATTGTCAAAAATTGGAAGCTATTACGAAATGATTGGAATTTATTGTTGTTATTAGATTGTAGAGGTCAGTTTTTGAATTTTTCTTACAATTAGTCCAAATGGAGATTATTGAGACATTGACATATTGAAATCTGTCATCAATAAATAAATTTGTTATTAAATACATAAATCAACCCAACAAATGGCGGATGCGCCGGATAAATTATTCATATATTATGTGTAAGGTCAAACTTTGATGACTCAATCATAACAGGGATATTTTGAATCACCTCATTTCACATCATCGGAAATTCACTTTTATCCGACGTTTGTATTGTTATTACTATAATTATTGTAATTGAACGATTGAAGTTCGAATTGTAGTTTATTGAAATGTTGTAAATTTATTATTGTTCTTGCTTAATATTACTCGATGATTCTTTTTTTCTCTAACAAGTAAGTTGATGTTGATACGATTATACGAACGAGAAAACGTATGATTTTCTCAGAGAATCAAACTTTTCCACAGATCTCAGTATTTACGAGTTATCATGAGAGAAGAAGAGAACGTACATATCTGGTACCGCCAATAATGAGCAATCAATCGATAAACATAAAGAATAATTCCGCTCAATACAAAATAAATTTATTATCGATAAGATCTGTCGATTTTTCTCCCATTAAATCTCATGGCTTTGATTGAATAATATTGAACATTCGATTATTAAAATTGGTTCCTCTTCTCATATTCTCTCACACTTTATCAGACTCTTACGAAAATAGACACTCAGACACTATTTTCCATCCTGGATCTTAAATATACTCATTCCCACTTGTTAAACATTAAAGAAAAATTCATGAGTATAAGTAGAGGACTATGTTTGCTTTTGTTTCAGTCGAAAGATACGGGAGTAACGATTTTTATTTTTCTGTCAAAATAGACAACATTACTTATAATTCAAATCAAAACTGAACGAAATTGTTACTCAAATTCATCGAAACAACTGTAACAGTATTTAGGAATGGTGGAGGCGCCGGGCAAATCAACCATTACTATTCTCGAGTCACGGAACAATCAACAAAAATATTCTCTTCTAATAATTCTCATATTCATACATGTGATGTGGTAAATATTATTATTACAATGTAATTCTTAACTTCTGAGCAAACGAAACGGACTTTTCCGTTTTTCCCTTGCCGATAATCTAAGACAGTTACTGTTGCAGAAGGTTCGATTATACGGAAATCATTTAAATTAAAAAGATTGTCTCTGTTTTGGTTCTTTATAAAATAATTTTTTTGCTTTCAGATTATTAAAAATTTTATTTGCCAAATAATTGAAGCACACCAACACTACATTTGAACAAAAGCTGATATAGCGAATAAGTTAAAGCTTACAACAGTTGTTTATGGCTAGACAAGAAAAATAACATCAATTAGATCAATTTAGATTTAAAGAGTTTTAGTTCTTAGCCCGGCGCATCCACCATTTGTCGATATCTATTAATTCCACATAATGAAAGATAAAACCGTAAATAAAATGAATCCCACTCTTCCAAGTAAATAAGTCTTTCATCGATTCAATTGACCCTATTCGTAAAAGATTTTGCTCCAATTATTTTTCAAATAGTCGTTTAGTTAAATTGGGATTTAATCTTGATTTTCATCGGACTATGAGATCAATTTAATAGAAATTTATTCTCTATTATGAAAATCTATTATTTCCACTCAAACATTTTCCATGAGTTTTCAAATGTATTTTCAATGGAAAATCGGTACTGAACAAAATTAATAAATCTCTAATCAATTAAAACAAAAAAATATCTATAACTAGTTCAATATAAATTCAAATTCAATAAAAAATCGATTAGTTACATTCGAAATGAGTTTTCAATTTAATCCGAGTAGACAATTAAAACTGCATTTGGCAAATGGTGGAGGCGCCGGGCAATCTTCTCGTCTATTATAAAATCAATTTTCTTCAATCACAACTATCACCAGCAATTACAAATTAATTATTCAATCAACTAAAATTGACGTCATTAAATTGTTAATTAATTGGATAGTTATGGAAATCTTTGCAATAATTTTTAAATTATACAGTCGCTTCAATCAATAGCAAACTTGTATTATAAAAATATTCACGCATAGAAATAACTGTTCTTTTTTCTTTATAATAAATTAAATTTAACATTCGATATTGGCTCATTCGTGTAGGTGTGATATATAATAGTCGATTCATTATTTTCTATCACAATATTATTACTATAAATATTACTAAATTGAACGAACAATCTAGATTAGAAATCGGCGATTATTATATGATAATAAATTATAATATCCTGAAAATGTAAAGGTTATTGTCGAAACGTTAATTTATTTTTATTTGTTTATTGTGAGTGTTTTGTTCAAATTTTAATAAGACTCGATTCCATTATAAAATTTATAATTATATAAAACAAAACTATAGCAGCCATTGGAATGGTTTATTAATTGGGAACAACTCAATTAAATAGTGTAATTTATTTAACGAGATAAATAATTTAATTGATAGAAATTGCTTTTAATTCAACAATAATTACTGATAAATGATTAAAATTGTCAATTTAATTGTGGAACAATACAATTTCGTAGAAAATCGACGGAATTATTATAGCGATAGCGAATAATTTCTATTATTAGAAAAGAAAGTCAACGAAAATTGGAAGAAAGTGAATTTCCATTGAATAATAAATAAATCTAACACTGTTCATGTTTCCAGTTTAAATTAATTGGATTTGAGAAAAACAAAAACTAATTAAACTATATACAAATTTTTATTTTTGTAAATATAGTTTTACATAACAAAAAATACAAATAATAATAATAATAATTATAATGATTAAGAAAATTGTTATAATTTGTTTAATTTTTATTTACAAGACTGTATTTGGCCAATTTTTTTTCTTCTAATTCGTGAAATTAAGGCACTCTAGAAACTCATATAAATTAAACCTACTCTAAAGTAAGGTTGAATATAAAAGATAGACAAGAATAGAGTATGGGCGTAGTTGCGACCTAGAACCTTAAAAAGTTCGTAGAACAACAACAACAACAGCAACATGAAAAACACGATTCATGCATTTCGATTACATAATTCAGGCGTGACCCCATACTCGATAATAATAATAATAATAATAATAAAAATAATAATAATAATGATAAAGCACTTTCACAGAAACAAGATAAATAGAGATTGTGTCTCAAAATTTATAAAAAAAAAAAAACAAAACAAAGAGAAGTCAGTCCCAAAATTTAGTCGTTTGCCGATGATTTGATTAAAATTGAATATTGTGTCCTCTTAAAAATTGGTCAATTTGTCCTGTTGCCGAATGTTGATCAGCCGAAGGTTGGATATAATAAATGGGTTGTTGTTGTCTTTGTTGTTGTTGTTGTTGTTGCTGTTGTTGTTGTTGTTGTTGGTGTAATCTAGCCCGTTGTTGTTGTACAAATAATTGCGCCGAATTTTGAAATTGTAATTCAGCTTGTTGTTGTTGATAAGCACTTTGTGGACTAGCCGCTTGTTGTTGTTGTTGTTCTGGTTGTCGTAAATTCGCATATAACGGACTTTGTTGTTGTAATTGTTGTAAATTGATCAATTGTCTTTGTGGTTGATGTACATATGGTTGGATATGTTGGTTCAATGAAAAATCACCATCAGTTTGTGGTAATGTCTGATATAATTGTGTTTTATATTGTCCAGAATTCGGATCGAATATCAATGCCGATGAATAAATTTGACCATTCGATTTTGTTTTGATTGCTGAACGATCGGTTGTTGGTGATGGTGTTGGTGTTATTAAATTATTTTCTTGTTGGAATTTTTGGAATTCGGCATCAAAATCTAAATTGGTTGTTGATAATTGCGGTTTTATGCCAGGTGCTTGCGGCTGTTGTTGTTGTTGTTGTTGTTTTGTATATAAAACGGATGGTCGTGGTGTTACAGCTACTTGTAATAATTGTGGACGATAGGTTGTTGCTGGTAATTGAGTTCGTGTTGATGCTGCTGTTGGTAAAACTGGGCGTGGTGTTATATTTAAAGGTGTTATTGTGTTGTGTTTGTAAATAAATGATGATGGTGTTGTTGATGATAGTAATTGAGGTCGTTGATAAATATTACTCTCATCGTTCGATGTTGTTGATTGTTGTTGTTGTTGTTGCTGTTGCTGGATGTATTGTGGACGAGAGATATAAGTTGGTCGACGCACAGGCTTAAAAAGAAATCAAAAAATTAATCAATAGAGCCTTTATTTCTTATTTCTAAGGCCATGTGAGCAATAAAATCTTTTCTCCGACTAAAATTCTAAGGGAGAGACAAGAATTGAAGCAAAATCTTTTTCCCCGTTACGTTCAATTGTAGCTCTGCCTCCATCATTTTGGGAACTTTAGCGAAATTACCGAACCAGACAACAGAATTGATAATCTACAGTTAGTCAGATTGATGTTAGGCTATGAAAATAAATAAATAAATTTTAAAAGCACTCAATATAAAAGCAAACAAAGACGAATCAATAAAATAAATCAATTTCTAGAAAAAATAAAGTTATTTTTAGAATATAAAACGTTAGAATGAATTCACTTTCTAAGGCCACTTTCGATATTGCGATCAACGCTCGTAACAATATAGTTTAGTTAGACAAAAATAATTTGTATTAATTAAAGAGAAATTAAAATAATACCAACTTATAAAAGAAAAAAAATTTTTGACCTACAAACAAAGTGAATTTTTGTCTTCAAGACCACAGTTGTGGGAAAGTGACGATAATTAGTGTAAATTTGTTGTTTTTTAGTTAGAAATATTAGAAACCTTAAATTTTGGAGAAAAAAAATAAAACAAAAGAATTCTAAACTGTAAAAATTTGAGGATCTGGTCTATTTGAGACGCAAACGCGACAAAACGGATTGTGAAGAGTTCTCGAATTATTACAGAAAATTTCTAACAAATACCAAAATTATTGCAATCTAAGGCCAGATTTATAGCAAAGCGACATGTCTTGATACAAAATTACGT
>JAZBGX010001500.1:0-18042 GCA_037414775.1 Zonitis immaculata
AATCTCCATCCAATTATATAAAACTCGTTTCTATTTGGCACTCTGTTGTTAAAATTTCCATTCTATGTGGAATTATTTAAAATTCATAGTAGCGCTATTATTATTATTATTATTAAGGAGTGTCTTCTTTTAATTTTAGCCTCGTACATGTTTTAGGAGATAGAGGCTCTTTTTCGAAATTAATTTTTGTTAAAACAATAGCTAAATTTTATGTATAGAGATAGAGATGTAGATTGGAATTGTTTTCAAAGAAGTTTCATAATGATTTGGTTTTATTTTGTGGTGATTCGCAAACATTAAAATTCCATTTGAAAAAATTTATTGATAGTGAGCTCAATTGAAAATATCGATGAAATTGAGATATTTGGGTCAAGGAGACTTGCAAGATAAGACTTATGGAACCGTTTTTGTTAATTCTTGTCAATGAGAAATCGTAATAACAAAAATATTCTTTCGACTTCTACAATCCAACAACACTATTCAAATATTTATTGATAAGCAATCTCTTAGGGGGAAATCAATCAAAATAAATAGAATAACAAATTGTTTTGTTATTGTGGCTTGTAATTTATTTGGTGAAGTTATTTCGATCACGATCTCAATTCCAATAATTTCATATCTACATATATAATTAAATATTGCGCACATGGGAATATTTAGAAATCATAATTTTAGATAATCTCGAATCATTCGTATTTATTCGTATATATTCGTATATACTCGTATATATTCGTATATTTTCCTATATATTCGTATATATTCGTATATACTCGTATATATATTCGTGCATATTCGTATATATTCGTATATATTCGTATATAAATACAGCAAAATTTGACGGAAACCAGTTATCTTTAGAAAAAAATTTATAATTCACACGTATATTTCGAATATTTCCCAATTTTCATTACGTGACTTTGCAAAATAATTGAAAATAGAAATCGCAAATCTATATATTTAAAAAACGACTCAATCAAATATACCGAATGACAATGAAAGCAGGCTCTAATATTTAAAGAGACCTAATCAAATTTTGATGATTGTGATTGATATAAGAAGAGAAGTTTCTATTGTCACCCGGTATAATTTTTGTTATATAAATTTAGATACATGATGTTAGTAGATATACAGGAATTGTTAAAAAATTGTAATAAATTTCTCATGTTGTTCTAAATATGGATTAATTTCTTTATTTAGATAAGCAATGCAGTTATAGGTCATAACAACAATTTATAATTATATCAAAAAATGCATTTTTGTTGGGGGCAAATATTTAGCAAAGGTCATTATTTTATTTAATCAAATAACATTACTTATTCTAACTATTCCTATAAAATAATATAACCATGGCGCATCCACCACAATTTTAGAATATTTTAAAAAAAGCGCCTTCGACAACTTCACTTTCGTCTAATTCCGTTCGCTTAATACCAACAAAATATTTTTTTTCATCCTTTTCTATATAAAGATATTCTTTTTGCGCTCATTCTCATTATCTGATTATAAACAGCGACCGAAGTGTGTTGACGGCAGTGTTTTGTTTTTGAATTGATGGACAATGAGGCGGCCATTATTATTATTTTTACTAAATTTATTGTTAATTAATTGTGAATTAATCAATGACAATATAGAAATATCAAATAAAAACGATTATAATAATGATATAGCAATAATTTTGAACTATTTAAATGGAACACCATTGAAAATTTACAATTATAAAAATGCTATTTTGCAAAGTGCGCATCAAAAGGTACATCATATGTTTTTTCATAATTTGCAACTATATTTAGACATGATGCTATCGTTTCGAGATCTCATTTTAATTATTTGAACAATTTACGTAGTTTATTATCACTGTTTTTTTTCTCCTCTTAAATGAATAATTGTGGTTATAATTTTATTTTGTAGGCTGACGTAACCGAATTAACATTAGATGTTGATGTGGATTGTCTTGATAAATATCCAGATTTACCATGTGATGGTAATATCCTAACATGTACAGGTTTTGTACGTAAAAATGCCGTTTTGGGTGATGTCAAATGTATGCCGAAAATACAACAAACTAAACAAATAGATTTAGAAAATCCACCAGTACCATTTGAAATCCCTCAACAAAAATCTGTACTTATTACAGTTTTGTTTTTTTCTATTAATCAACTTAAAAATGAATATATTTTAAATTATAGGTGACTTTAAGTAATGAAGCTGTATCTTCTGAGGCTGGTGGTGAGCATTTTGTAGCTGTTCGTCGCGATCATGTACCATGTTTAGGTTGTCCCTTTGAACTCGATCCAAATGTTGATGGAGTACAAGAATTGATTGATCTTGGTTTAAAACATATCGAAAGCGAACATACACAAAAACAAGCTGTTATTAAAGTACATAAACTTCAACAACAAGTTAGTCTATTTGTTCAAAACTGATAAATTTTGTTTACATTGTATTTATTTTTTTTAGGTAGTGTCAGGTGTTAAATATATTTTATTAATAGAAGTTGCACCGACTAAATGTCCGAAATTGTCACCTTTATCTATTGAATCATGTTTAATTGATACAAATGTTGGTAGTCAATATTGCGAGATTGTTTATTTACAAAAACCATGGATTAGTAAAACTAAACATATAATACGGAATAATTGTACAAAATCACAAGAATTTGTTGAAACTGATGAGGCTGAATTACGCATGAAATTATCAAATGATATTGATAATGAAATTGAAACAAATGACAACAACAATAATTATCCACATACTAATAGTAGAACAAAACCTGCTTTTATTGAAACACCGAATTTCGATCATATTGCTGAAAGTGGTGTAATTTATGAGGATGCAATATCACCAAGTCGTTTAGCTGATTTAGAATCGCAGATTTTATTTGGTGAGCCGACAAACTTGGCAATACCTCCACAACAACAACAACCACAATTACAACAATCACCACAAGCACAACAACCGATTGTTGAAGTTGTTGTAAGACCAACGGAATTTACTATTGGACCATCAAGTTCTATAAATTATGATGAAGAAGTCGTTGATGATCGTCCAAGTAATAGTGATAATACGGAAAATTTAGATAATGTAGAATCATCACAATCACCAACAACTATCAATGAGAAACAATTAGACGATGAAATTAATATTTTCGATAAATTTGCTGAAATTTTGATTGATTTAGCTAAATTAGATAATTTAACAATCAATGATGGTGAAACATCAACGGAAATTCCAATTGATAAAAGTGAACATTCAGAAGAAGTTACACGTTTCGAAATTCCTTTGGAAATAATAAATAAAAATGATACAACATTGTTTGAAGAACAGAAATTGTCATCTTCAAGTGAAGAAGATAATAACAGTAGTGAATCACGACAAAAACGTGCTATTCGTCAGTTGGAGAAAATTTCACCGGAAGAAAAACCTTTGGTACGTGATTTAGCTGATTTTGCAGCAAATGCTTTAGATAATTTAGACGATGATAATAATAAACGTATTGTTCTACAAGTATTAGGTGCCAAAAAATTGGTAGTAGACGATGGTATTTATTATCATTTAATATTACGTTTAGGTATATCACATTGTTTGGAAAATGGGCGTTTGAATCCAATTGAGAATTGTCGTGAGAAATTATTTGAGAATTTCACAAAAATTTGTAAAGTCCAAATTTATGTTGACGACGATTATACATCTGGTCCAATATTAGTAAAATCTCAATGTCAAAATATTAAACGTGATCAAAATGATACGAATCGAACAAATTATAGTCGTTATAAACGTAAACGGCGGCAATTAGTTGGTGCACCACAGGAATTAGAGAAAAATAATCCAAAAGTTATGGAATTGATTGAAGTTGGCCTAAACAAATTGGATAGTATCGAAGGTAATTTCAATAAACATAAACCAATTGAAATATTATCAGCTACATCACAAGTGGTTAGTGGTGTTTTATATAAAATTAAAGCTGCAATTAAATTAACTGAATGTAATATAAGGGAGACAAAAGCTAGGGAACAATGTAATGAATTAAAAGATGTTGAACCAAGAATTTGTGAATTTAGCGTATGGGAGCGTCCATGGTTGCAAGATAGTCAACAAATTGATATAAATTGTGATCATTTTGATAAGAAAATTAGAAAACGACAAACTTCAATGCCAGGTGGTGTTGTTGAAGCTGATAAAAATGATCCGCACGTTTTGAAATATCTAACAAATTCACTAGAAAAATTGGATTCTTCAAGTGGATCGAATAATCGTCTTAAAATTGATGAAATACTATCTGTCCATAAACAAGTTGTTGCCGGAATGTTGTGGACTATTAAAGCGAAAATCGCTGAATCTGATTGTTTAAAAACTGACAATAATCGAACAAAAATTACGGATTGCAATAAACAACCAGATGCCGATGTACATATTTGCAATTTTAAAATATGGGATCGTCCATGGTTACCAAATGGTACATCAACCGAAATAACATGTGACACTACATCAAAATATAATCTTGCTTATCGTTCAAAACGTGAAATTGACTTAGATGGTGCACCAATAGAAGAATCTCATGATAATCCAAAAGTATTTGAATTTCTCACATCTAGTTTAAATTATTTAGATGCACAAAGTAATAATATTAATAAATTGAAAATTGATGAAATTTTATCGGTAACGAAACAAGTTGTTGCCGGTTTGCGTTGGAGGATAACAGCAAAAATTATTGAATCTGATTGTAAACGGAATGATGAGAATGATTCACGTTATTGTAGTAAACGTGATGGTGCTGTATCACATGTATGTAAATTTGATATTTTGGAACGTGCATGGTTGAAGAATGGACGTGAAACAACAATTAAATGTGACAATGATGAAACAACACATAAATTTCAATCTGGTGAACGTAAACGACGTTCAATTGAGAAAAAATATTCAAAAATGCATAATGACGATTATGATTTACATTTATTGATGTTTGATGATTTCGTAAAAAAATTCAATAAGATTTATGGAAATAAACGGGAATATCAATATCGTTTTAAAGTATTTCGTAAAAATATGAAATATATTCATATGTTGAATACATATGAACAAGGAACTGGACAGTATGGTGTAACAAAATTTGCCGATTTAACACGTAAAGAATTCTCAAAAATGTTAGGATTACGTCCGGAATTACGGCAAGAAAATGCAATATCCTTTGAAAAAGCTATAATACCGGAATTTATCGATGAAGATTTACCAATCGAATTTGATTGGCGCCGTAAAAATGTTGTTACAGAAATTAAAGATCAAGGCCAATGTGGCAGTTGTTGGGCATTTAGTGTCACTGGCAATATTGAAGGACAATATGCTTTGAAATATGAAAAATTATTGGAATTTTCCGAACAGGAATTAGTTGATTGTGATAAAAGTGATGATGGTTGTAATGGTGGATTGATGGATAACGCTTATAGGTTTGTTATATTTCATACTTTTGTAACAATTGTTTACATTTATGCTTTGTTTTTAATAAAGAGCTATAGAGAAATTGGGTGGCTTAGAAATGGAACAAGATTATCCATATGATGCACAAGATGAACGTTGTCATTTGAATAAAACATTAATTCGAGCACGTGTTAGTGGTGCATTAAATATAAGTAGTAATGAAACCGATATGGCAAAATGGTTAGTGAAAAATGGTCCAATTTCTATAGCAATCAATGCAAATGCTATGCAATTTTATGTTGGTGGTGTATCACATCCGTTGAAATTCTTATGTAATCCGAAGAATTTAGATCATGGTGTTTTAGTTGTTGGTTATGGTGTACATAGTGAGTGTCTAATTAATCAATTTATTATACTATAATAATTATTTTTTTTTTTGAATTATAGAATATCCTCTATTCCATCGAACACTACCATATTGGATTGTGAAAAATTCATGGGGTAAATCATGGGGTGAACAAGGCTATTATAGAGTTTATAGAGGCGATGGTACATGTGGTGTTAATCAAACACCTAGTAGTGCAGTAGTTGTTTGAATAAAAAGATGAAAAAATTATTATTATTTACTAGGGTTGTGCAGTTTAGCCGGTTCTTCAACTAGCTAAATTGTGAAGCTTTATTATTTACCAAAATTTGGTCAAATTCAATGAATATTGTGATATTTCTTTTTTCTTGATTGAATCTAATGCTTTATTCTATTTAGTAATATGCCTCTTATACATTTTAAAATTCTAATATGATTTTTATTGTTATATTTTATGCTCTCAATTTTATTAACTTTGAAAATATTACTTACTAATTATAAATTTAATGGGTTAATAATTATCGTGTTGTAAATTCCTGTGCAATAATGATCCATTGTTATTTCGAATACTTGATTTTTAATAATTTTGCAACTTGAATAGCATTGATTTAATTTGTCTTGCTTCATAAGTAACGGTTTCTTTACCACTCAACATTTCAGATTCTTCATTCAAATTTGAATAGGGAGTTGTACGAATATTTTTACCATTTACTATAGAGAAATATAGAATTTCAACAATTGATTGAATGAAATTCAATATAATTGAACTACTCACGTTCACAATTTTGTAGAAATATAATGCAATCTTGTATAACAGCATCTTTTAGAACAATTATATGTTTAGCTAGATTTTCAATTAAACTCAAAAAACAACGTTTTGTATAAAACCATGTATCAGTACCAAGTTTTTTATAAGGTTCTAAAGATTTCATTACACGAGATATACCGAATTCATAATTACCCTTCGAACAATACAATGTACTAAAATATTAATATCGATTTAGATATATTGGAGATGAATTATATTATTATTTATTATTAATGAATTTACCCGATAACCAAGTTGACAATGCAATGATGGAAATATTTCTTATCAGTCTCCTCGAATGTCATTTGGTCTTCTTCGCGTTCAATTTTCCTCATCAATTCTTCGGCTTCTTCATTTTGTGATGTCATAATATACGATAGACATAAATTGGCTAAAACAATCGGATTGACTTTTAATATTTCCGCATAATTTTTCTTAACTAGAGGTTCATAGAAACCGGTGGCTTCTTTAAATTTCTCTTGCATAAATAGCACATGTGCCACATTCAAACGCCATATATCATTGTCATTACAAAAATCGACACTTTTACGGAATATCTTCTCAACTTGCTGGTAATTCTCTAAATCCCAATAAATTTTCGCTTGTGCCATCAATACCGGTATATAACGATCTAGACATTCTTCGTATTCTAATACGACTTTTTTCACCATTTCTGTATCGTTACGGCTGCGATGTTCTTGAACTTGTTTCGTTAATTTCCTTAATGATTCTGTATGTCGACTAGCTAATTCGTCCAATTTTTGATAAGCATCTTGTGGAGATGTTTGTTGTGTTATTACAGCATCCAAAAAATCGTATAGATACGTTGTTAAATATTTATAAGTTAAATGGGCATTTTCTGCTAAAATATCAGCTGCTAAATCATAGCATTCATGTTGACAATATAATAATAGAAGATTAGCGAACGTTTCCGGTGGAAATGGATTTTGTTGTAATAGAAATTGTAATTTTTCAAAACCTTCCGTTGGACTCTGTTCGAAATTCATTAGTGCCTGATTATGTAATGTGACCGCATCTAATTCGTATTCAGCTCTCGGTGGCATATCAGTTAGAGCTTCTCGTGCTGCTTCCACTATAAAGACATTTAAGTGATTAATTTTTAAAAAAAAAGTTAAATGCGACTAATTGAAAATATATACAATTTTTCATTTGATATTCTATAGCTGCTGTTAAATTGAATGCTTCAGTTAATGCTGATTCATGTAAAGTTAATGTATTGCCAACTGAACGGACTTCAATTCCTTGCGTTTGCATACCAATACTCAATTCCGGATGATCACGTATACCTTTCTTGATTATATCATCTGAAAAATTGCTTTTATTTTCATACTAAATTGGAATTGAATCGAAATAGATACCACAATATTTCAAAGCCAATCCATATTCTTTCAGTTTATAGTAACATAAAGCGATATTGTACGCCAAATATGGTTTGAATCCTTGATTTTGTAGGGCTGTTGTGAATTTATTCAAAGCTACCTCGTAATCGCCGTCCTTAAATTGAGAGGAAATACAACAATTCATTATGTATGGTATATCTAAAATGATTCTACTTTAAATAGGAGACAGCCGAGATTGATTTCTTTATCCGGATCATCATTAGCGCAAGCATTTACAAGATTTTTAGCTGATAAAACATCTTCTTGACTATATTTAATAGCTGCACGTAATTTTATAATCGACGTTTTATATTCTGGATTATCAATAATTTTATTCGTTTGTTGATATGATTCATCATATAAACATGCTTGATATAATGATTGAGCATAATATAATTTATAATCGCAATTGTCTGGATACATTTGTGTTAATTGTTCATAATAATTGGCAGCATTCACGAAATCTTGTATATAAAAATAACAATATGCTAATAATGATAAACCAGCTCTTGTTGTATTCGATTCAATTATACCATGTAGGATTTTTATAGCTTCATTATAACGATTATCTTTAATCTAGAAGAAAACAAAACAACAAATTATTATTATTTCAAGATATAATAATTAGAATTTACTAAATTGTAAATTGTTTTTGTAAAATCACCATCATTGATAACACTAGCTGAATACATTTTGCAGACAAATTGTTTAAAATGAGCGTCGCCTAGCAACGCGCGCGCCATTTGCTTTTTACAATTCCATTTCATTCAAAATTTTGCTATTCAGAATTTTTGTTTCAAATTTCTTCTAAAATTTTACCAAATTACCATTAAAAAAAAGCTGCTAATTTTGTTCGTTACATTATTTAGTTGTAGAATTAAAATTATGAATTGTTCGCGAATCAATAACGCAATATAATAGAGTTGATCATGGCCCAAATTATTCTCATAATCCTTCTCGAGAATTTCTCCATGTACAACTTTGTACCTTTTTTTTTATTATCGTTTTATTTTCTTAATAATAATTAAAGCAGTTTTTATCATAAAAAATATATACATATAGTTATTTTATGTTGATAACAATAACTGTGTAATGCGGAGACAACATGCATACATACAGATTGTGTTTATCTAAAAAAATAATTGCAATTATTGTTTGAAAATATGCAAGATTGCATTGAATATACTTATATGTTGTTGATTAATTTATATTTAATCAATTACTTCGCCATAATCCAACGAATAACTCGTACAGTACACTTACAGATCAATTTTTTTTTTCTATATTGAAAATAATCATTTTATTGAGGTGTAATTTATAATTACCACAGTACTACAGTAAGTATAGTATGGAATATTAGAAATTATCTTTAATATTTATTTTTAGAAAAGAATCAGAATTTGTTGGAAAATAATTGAGTGAAACTTATAAGGATCTAGAAAACTATAGAATTTGTTTCTTCCAATAAACAGCTTCTAAATCATTAAGTAAGCACGATAATTGAAGATTAACAGGAATATTATGAAATAATTATCATTGCATTAAACTTTATAATTTGTGATCATTTATAATGGAACAGACTATATTGTATTTATTGATTTTGTTTAGCTAATTGCAGGACTTGATCATTGTTGCGCATGCGCAATTTGACTAATGGTCGATCCCTGTCGGTTTTTTTTTTGTTGGTCGGCAATTTATAAAAATTAAACCATAAAGAAAGCACATGTATGTATTTTATAAATAGATACATACGAGTTGAATTTGAAAACCAAAAATAATAATAATAATAAGCGGATATTATCAATTTAATTCAATAAATTACAATAATGGACAATAATACGAAGCTAGAATTGTCTAATAATGAACAGAAAGCAAGTTACAAGGCAATACCAGAAACCGATATGGAAGGTATGATTATTTATTGCATCATTGCACAAATCTGCAGCAATTCTCGCTTTTATTTCTTTCTTTTTCTGTTTTATTTATATACATTGTTTCTGTATGTATCCGTTTTCTTGTTTCTCCTATGGTTCTATATTTATACTTAAAATAAAAACAAGCCCCATGTGTTCTACTTTTAGAACAGGCAATTGCAAAAGCAAGAAATGCAGCTATACGTTCGAAATCGACGAATAGTGGTGGTCAAACACCAACAGAAAAAGACGGTGCTGATGAGAAAATGTTATCTGGCGATCAAAAACACGAAATTATCAATGAAGGGGCTAAAATATCAACGAATGGTGATGCCAAACTCGATATAGGTAAGTATAGAAAAATTTAACGAAAAAACAATTTATTCATCTATTAATTTGATGGGTTTTTGTTATGAATTTATTGAGGTCAAAGGACAATTAGGAAAGTCGATAAATACTTACAAATTAGAAAATAATTAAGTCTAATTGCTGTTCACCCATATTTTCTCTCTCGTTTGAACAGAAAAATTGATAATCTACATAATTACAAGGCTGTTTTATGTACGTTATCAGTTATCAATAATAAAATGTTAAGTTTTCTTTTCAATATTATCAAAAGTTTTGTTGAATCAGCTAATATTGACCATACCGATAAATTGTTTAACATATTTCCAACTAATCAGTCGCTTGATATTTTCTAAACTAAAATGACGATTGAAGAATTTGAAATTGGTATTTTGTTGTAATATTATATTTATATTATTATTTTTTTTTGTTGTTGAAATTTTTAGGTGAAATAAAAACCGCTTTTGTTGGTTTAACCAAAGAGGAATTGATGAAATATGCTAACGATCCATTTTGGGTACGTTTACGTTGGTTCTTATTTATAACATTCTGGTTATTATGGGGGGCGATGTTATTTGGAGCTATAATGATTATTTATGCTGCACCGAAATGCGACCCACCAGCACCACGTACTTGGTAATTAGAATCTAATATTGGTTATTATTAAAAAGTTATTTAATTATTTGTTTTGCTAAGGTGGCAACAAGGTCCTTTAACTGAGATCAAAGATGATGCAACTATTGATGAATTGAAATCATTGAAAGAGAAAGGCGTACACAGTATTATTGTTAATGGACCAGATGATGCTTATTTAGACATTAATGAAACAAACCCGTTCATTGCGTTATTAGAGAAAACAAAACAAGAAGAAATGAATGTGATTGTAGAATTAGAACCAGGCAATTCGCAGAAATGGTTTGAATTATCGAAAAATAAACATCCCGAATTTATTGATTATTATATTTGGAGGCCGTCTTCTATTAGCGGTGATAATGGCGCACCATTACCGCCAAATAATTGGGTAATTTCTAGACAATTTGTATGATTGTAGTTTCAATTTTAATATCGATAAAAAAATTGTAGATTAATCAACAAAATCAATCATCTTGGATTTATTCGAATGAACGTAATGAATTTTATTATTCACCACATGGTAAACCGCATTTGAATTTCCGTCATCCAAATGTTATAATTGAATTTGCGAATATTATAAAGAAATTCATTGGATTGGGTGTTGCTGGTATATCATTGAAAAATGTACAATTTTTATTAGTTGATTCAAGTTTCGAAGATCAAAGTATATCAAATATACCTGGCTATTTTATGACCGATTATGGTTTCTATAAACATACAAAAACCGAAAATCTACCGGAATTAGCGAATTTATTATTCAATTGGCGTTCAATTGTAAAGAATTTAACTGATAATGGACCGTTTATGGCGGCTGATCATCTACATAAAATTGAATCATACAAAATCAATAATACATTAGTTGTTGATTTACCATTAGAACCTCATTTATTTACTAAATCGCATCTAATAGCTAATGATATTGTGAAAGGCTTAGATTCAATTTTTACAGTTGACAATATCACTTGGCCTTTATGGAAGGTGAATATTCAAATAATTATCGTAGATGATTCATTAGTTGTTTTTTGTTTTTAGTATAATACTAGTGATGTTATGGATATTGTTGCGTTCTTATTGCCTGGTTGTCCGTTGATTGAGAAAGATGCTGTTATTAATAGCGAATTGTCGCGAGTTCGACAATCACCCTCCGTTATGAGGGGTAGTTTGAGTTACCATCAAATTAATAACAATACAGTATTTGCGTTCGTTAGGTAAGTTTTTTTGTTTGTTTTTGAAGATATTCAAATTATTTCATTATAAATAAATTTATTGCAAACTTATTGGGAATTTTAGAGAGAGGTATGTTTGATTATTTCTTCTCTAAAAATTTTGTATTACAATAATTTATACTGAATAATTTATTAATAATTTTTTATTTAGGGTGGCATCTGGAAATCCTGGTATTCTGGTTGCTTTCAATCCAACTGATAATCAAGTTATTGTTGATTTCCCATTGGAAATTCCTGCTGTATCTGATGAAGTTACTGTACAATTATTGAGTAGTAACTATCAAGAACCGAATGTTGCTGTGAATGTTAAACAAAACGCTCATAGTATACCGATATCACCAAAAGCGGCTGTTGTATTATCTTATGTACCAAAAACATCGTAAATTTTGAATGTAGTGTAGCCAATCTGCTTCAATTTTATTTATTGAATTAGAGTTAATCCTAGAGATTTGCTTAGAAATAAATGTTGAGCATACAAACTATATTTATTTAAATACGGTATACCTGCAACCAATAATACACCACTATACAGTATTTTTTTTTAAAGATTCTTTATTAAATAATAAATGACGGAAAACTTGTAAGTGTAAATTATTGTTTTCGACAATTAATGATAATTCAATTGATTTTTCTTATGGAATTCTTGTAATTTCGATATTTGTTCCAAATGCGACGAAATTTGCGTTGTATTCCGATCGATCCATTGCAAAGAATTCATATGAGCATTCAATATACGACTAATCTGAGTTATCTACAAATTAATAAAAATTTAATATATCAATAAATGATTGTGAATTTGATAAATTACCGGATCGGATGTATCTTCAGTTTTATTCGATTCATTCAAATGTTCAACAATTTCTTTTAAATCTTCCGACATTTGTTTCAATTGAGAATCGATAATTTCGGCTAATTGATACATTTGAAAACGATTTTGATCAATAATCGGTATATCAGCCAATTGTTTCTCTAATGGTGCTGTTAATTCATCTAATTCATTCTGTTGTGCCAATACAAAATCTAATTCTTGATCCAATTGTTTCTGTTGTTGTTTGACACGTTCTAAAGTTTCATTTAAATTTAATATTTTTTCACCATTTGATATCAATAAATTATCCCAAGCATTCAATTCTTTTGCTTGATTTATAAATAATTTGCCTTGTTCTTCCAAATCAATTGTCCATTTATTTATGGAATCTTCTAATTGGGCATAAGTCAATGTACCAGTTTGTGGTATTGTTGAAGTTGTTGTAATTGGAGCAGTTGTTGTTGTTGTTGCTGCTGCGACTATTGGTGTTGTTGTTGTTGTTCCTCCAGCGATACTTCTAAATAAAATTAATCGATTAAATCAATTCGATAAGTTTTTACTTGAATTATTACTGTGAAATTCCAGACGTAATACTCTGTGTACTTGTTGCAGTCGTTATGGAAGTTAAACTACCAATCTTTAAAGGTGTTGCTGTTGTAGATGTAGCTATAAAATAAAAATTAGTACTTGAATAATGAGAATTTTAATAAAACTAACCACTCGAAGTTCCAATCCCTAGAATCGGTGTGAATGATCCCGATGTTGCAGTTGTTGTACTTGTTCCTAAAGAAAATTGTGGAGCTGCAGCAGCTGACCATAACAAAACAATTTATTAACGTTGTCTAATAATGTTCAATTAAATATAATTTACATATTGGTTTAGTTGTGGTAGGAGTTGGTCCAAAACTTATTGCAGTTGGTTTAGAACTACCACCTAATGTAAAGCCTGTTGATGCTGTTGCAGTTGTATTACTAGTAGCAGGTGTTGATAATAAAAATCCAGTAGAAGGTGTTGCAGTTGCTGTTGTTGCACCTAATTGAAAACTACTACTACCACCACCTAATGAAAAACCAGATGTTGCATTTGCTGCTACTGCTGTTGTGGTTGGTTGATTCAAAACAAATCCAGTTGATGGTTGTGTTGCTGTTGTTGTTGTTGATGGTGGTGGAGCAAAGAAAAGCGATGGTTTATTTGGTGCTTTCGGTGCATCACCGGTACCACCAGTAGCTGACGGTACTTGAATAAAACAATTATATTTCAATCAATTGTTTTCGTATTATTAGACAAATTATAATAACTTACTAGTTGTATTTGTTGTTGTTGATAATGTAAAGCCTGTTGCTGTTTTTGGTACTCCAAAATTGAACGACATTTTTTGTAAAAATTCAGTTGCAATTAAAACAAGCAAATTCTAACCTAATATTCCGGCAAATGTCAATTTTCCTTTCCGATTTAGAACTAAAAGTCCCTAGATTTTGGTGGTTAATTCAAAATTCAAATTGCTCCTTATTATACATACAAATTTATTTTTAATTGATTGTGAGATTACAATAAACAAATGTCTTCTGTTATTTTGTTTTAGATACACTGTGATAATGAGAGAATTTAGGTATATGTATAGGAATTTTATGGCACATTTAATAGAGCGTGAAATAAGTTTGTTGTTTAATTATTCTCCAAATATATATAGTACGACATTAATTACATATTTATTTACAAATGGAGTTCCTATAAAAGTTAAGTACTTAATAAATACATTAGAAAGGTATATGTACAATTGTTTTTTTTTTAAATATTTTAATACATGCTACACATAAAATAGCGTTTAGGTACTAAGTGCAAAGAGATATATAAATAAATATACAACATTATTATATTTGTAAGATTTTCTAAATGATTATTGAAAATATTAAGCAATTATAAATATTACGCCATACATTGGTATAGAATGGCCAATTTCGTAATTCACTTAGCTGTCCAAATATTAAGCAAAGTCGATTTGAAATTAGTGAACGAATATTCTATTTGGATATGCGGTTATCTCCAACAGCTAATTTATTAATTAAATAAATATTGATTGGATATATCACAATTAAGAGAAATAAAAAAGAAGGTTTTATTGTTGTATTTCTGCGACTAGTGTTTGTTTAAAAATTGGAATTGAGTATTATTTGTTCGTTGAGCTGTTGGAGAAGCGTTGTCGAAATGTTGGAGTATTTTTCAAAATTCAGTCGATCGTCGATACAGAAAAAAAAAATTGAATAGGTTCATAGTTTCAAGTTTAGTTGCAGACATGCTCCTCTTTTCTATATCGACAAATTTCACAAACCACATTACAGCACCATACAAAATTACATTTACATTTCTCTTCAACATCCCGGACTCTAGTTTGATATCCTCTACCGCAACAAAGCAATCGACAACCGTCAATACCTTGACTTGTCCGATTACATATCCGACCACGAGTGCCCAAAACGTTCAGACTAAAATCAAAGTATTACAAACAAAGCAAAAAAATTGAACTATATTCAATTGTTTCCAATCAATTAATAAACTAACGTTTCATTTTTCTCACAATAATCTGGGGAATCGTCCAAATAAACTAGATCGGTTTTGTTTGGTTTCTTCAAATCCGGACTGATGGCACGTAGTTTTTTCCGTCGTCTATCGACGAATTTCACGTGTGAAGCACCTTCATATTTTTGGAATAACGATTCGCCGACTTGTCGGAATTGCGGCAAACGTCTCCAACAAATTTGCATACTACATGAACCGGAGACACCATGACATTTACACGTACGTTGCATTCTCGATCGAATTCCCTATTAAATATTTCTATTATAATGATACGTTTTATTATTATTGCGATTATAAATTATTTACTCTACGTCCAGCTTCATTGTTATGTAAATTCATCAAACCAGTTGCTGTATTTGGATCTTCTTGAACATCAAGGAATTCACGACTTATCCGTTCGCCATAGCGTATATCTTCCGAACAACCGCCCCATTTCCATTTTTGCGATTTTTTCTGTCTTATTTTATTATCGCACGAACAATCCGGTAATTCGCCTTTCGAACATGCTCTAGTCACAGCAAATGCAACACTTGCTGCCGAAACTGCCGACAAATACGCCACTTCTCTACTTCCTATATTATTAGATAAACAAATACAATTTTTTTTTTTCAATAAACAATAACAAATCAATTATCTATATTTATAGAACGAACTTATTGTAACTACATTGCCGAAAGTTGCGTCTTTTTCAGGGAATGCCGTACAATTCCATCGACTATTTCGGAATTGATGTTGACATTCGTCCATACCTAATCGGGCGCCATTCCCTAAAACCTAACGAATTCAAAATGTAATTTCTACAATTTTTCTAATCGCATCGATCTATACAGAATGGTCCACCAGAGGCTTTCTTTAGAATGTCGAGTCTAGAGTTGCAAGACCAGGAAAGCCTGTGATATGGTGGAACAGCCTGATAGTATGTGGCACTTACTGGTAATAAACGGTCATTTAAAGCGCACAATTGTTTTTGTCGTTCGATTAGATAATCCAATTGGTGGCAGCGTTCTTTATGTGCTGCTGGTGACAAATCTATCGAATTGGACATGGAAATGGGCAATCCCAGCTGCCTATAAAAAAACAAACAAAACAAATAGTGTAAAATCATTTAATCAAATCGAATATTGGTGATAGGATTGGTATTGGTAGAGATAGAGCAGACAATATATAAATATATGGATTGTGTATCGTCTAGGGACGAGTTTAATACGATCGTCCCACCTGAGACCGTATAGAGTCAAATGCCGATCCAATAATATAACGTTGTCGTGTCTGCGAACGTGTGTCTGTCCTCTATCACATTTCTTCCAAATATATTCAACCCCCTTCTAATGTGTCTGTTTGAAACAAAACAAAAAAAAAAATCGATTGTATTGTAATTTAATGATTTTCGAAAGTATATTAAAGGTGGGTTTCATCTGTGTCGCTACCCTTAAAATCATTTTTTTATTGTACAACAAGAAAATATCGACAACAATTTTGGGCAATAAATTCTTCTGTTTTCTATATAAGTAGTTAAGCGATTGAATCTCTTATGGCTGCGTCCACTGGTCGATTTCACCCTCTCTACTACGATCTGTAGACGTTCATATCTTATTTTGTCTCATTATAGATGACCGAAATATGCAATTTTGGGTGCAAATATCTTCCAAATTGGTAGTGTGGAGTGCAAGTTATTCGTAATAGAAATTTTTGCATATAGACATAGAAAAGTTAATCTCGATAGAATCTATTTTCTTCTTCTTTTATTTGATTAACACTCAGATAGAGCTGTATCTCCTTTATTTTCAGACATATGGAGAGATATTATGTAAATTTTTTTTTTATAGGAAATAAAATAAAATTCGTACAGTCCACTTGTTTTCTATCTTTCTTATTATCATCAAACTATTTTTTATGTATTACTCTACTATTAGATCTTTTATATTCCATGGAATATCAGAAACAGACAATAGTAGAGACACATATGTGTTTATGAGTTTTAGCCCTCTTCAAATATATACGATGCCCAGTCGTATGTATATATATATATATATATAGATTTGATTGCTAATATTGAGCCCTCTATACCGCATAAATCTTCTATACAGGATGGTCCACCAGAGGCTTCTCTGCAACTGTGACTCTAGTGGATGCAAAAAAAAAACGGACTCGCCGATCGAAAGTGTGATATTTAGACGTTGAAACAATTCCCCAAACTTTAGATCTCTCCACTAGAACCAGAATTCCTACACGACCAGAAGTAATCCTCAGATAGATCATCCTGTATATACTTATACCACCCCTTTTATTATTATTTTCTAACAGTATAGAGTTGTGAAATAAGGTTAATAATAATATTTAATAAGTTTGAATATTCTATCTCTGATATTGCATTTTATTATTATTATTATTATTTTAATGTTTGTGTAGTAGTAGCAGGAATGCAGTATTCGTAGAAAATTCAAAAGAAAAACCCTTAGGATTTCAGATAAGAAATGTGTTTGCCGGGGCCCCCTTAAATATGGGGCCTGGGCGCTTCGCTCCCACTGCACCCCCCCCCCCCAGTTGACCGGCCG